>JAYJLU010343286.1:0-13537 GCA_036873645.1 Minona dolichovesicula | reverse complement strand
ATAGAAAATCTTAGTTGGAGGGTTGTTATAGAAAATATTGTTGATATTAATATGAATTTAGCTTTCAATGTGTTCTTATTCTTTTATTCATTCATTTATTCTCATATGATGTCTTACTACTTGTAGTAGTAATGAGTTGAATTTATGATATTTTTAATTTTAGCTTCAGCTGATGATTTCATTCATATATTCAAGTGTCAAATCAACAGTATTTGCGGCATTCGTTCCATCAATTTCAACGGCCCCATCATCTCTTACGGCACCTCGAACGGTTACATTTTCTTCTTCGATCTTCGCAAGCAGCATCACATACTCGCGTTTAAGAGTCCAGCGGCGCTGCCATCGCCGAATTATCACGATTGGAATCCCAATTACGGCCTGGATCTTCCCGAGACTTGGCTGTCACCCAATTTCAACAGCGATTTTCAACCATTCAGCCGCAAGTCCGCCAAAATCTCCGCCGTCTACACGCACGAATATGATAGATTCGCCACTCGGCTATTCTGTGCCGGTGGGCCTATCACCGCTCAAGTCTATGGCAATGTCGCGTGCATCTATGAATAATGATGCACCAGATTACCAGATTATGCGAATTGATGGAGTTTTAACATTCAAAATATTCTCATCTACCTATAGATCCTTCCATACAATACAGTAGACTGACTCTTCATCTAGAGAGGTTACTTTCATGAATATTTATTTAATTTAATATTATTATTATTTACGATGGTCAAAAACGACGGTTTCCTAATATTTTGGTTGGAAAACATCCTTTATACATGCATCCGTGAAATGATGGATTCTAGTGGTTCAAAAGCTACCGGTTTCGTAGTAATTGTTCTTCATCAGTGGGATTTTCACTAAAAAATGTTATCTGTTGGTATATTTATTTTCTGGTACTAAACTAACTGAATGATCTAAATATTTGAATCATCCTAATCAATCTGTACGCGATGGTATCCTTATCAATGTTGATCGATAATTTTTCCTTCCAATAATATTTAATTGACAATTAATTAACAGCCATTTCTCGCGCCGATTACCAATCATCTCTTAACACTCCAATTACACAACACTTTTTATATAATCCATTATCCTTTGTTGATTGTCAACGATAATATTCAATTATCTTTAATGAACTAATTTATTTGGTAATTAATGATTAATTAGTACATAATTACATTTAATTAATCATTAATTACTAATTTAAATTATTTTTAATTAATCATTAATTACTAATTATTTTTAATTAATCTTTAATTACTAATTAATTTTAATTAATCATTAATTACTAATTATTTTTAATTAATCATTAACTACTAATTAATTATAATTGATCATTAATTACTAATTGATTATAATCGATCATTAATTACTAATTATTTTTAATTAATCATTAATTACTAATTAATTCTAATTGATCATTAATTACTAATTGATTATAATCGATCATTAATTACTAATTAATTTTAATTATTCATTAATTGGTAAATATTTTTAATTAATCATTAATTACTAAGAATTCTATTCGATCATTAATTACTAATTATTTTTAATTAATCATTAATTACTAAATAATATCGTTAATTAGTCTGTTAGGTGAATAAATTGTTCATTCTTAAAAAAATTTTAATTCCTGATGAATGTTATCTAATTGGAAGAGAAACTGTTGATTAATGGGCAGTTGTTTCAACTTTTCATTCAGATTCAATTGTTGTATATATATATTCGTCTGCGTACACTAATTTTTTGTTTTATTCATGTTTGCGTTCGTTTGTTTACTCCTGCTTATCCTTACAGAATTGGTGTTCATTTGAAATTTGACTGCATGCGATTGTGTTTGTTTAAATCATTGAAAACATATTTTTTATTATTTTATCTTAAAACGTATTGCTGTCGGGTAGGTATGTTTGTTGTGGATTGGTGATCAATTTAGCCTATTTAAAAATTATATTGCTCCTAACTCATAGAGATCCAATGCTTTACTGATAGTGGAGATGGTTTGCTAGTTGAACTTTAGCGAAATAAATTTGAACAGAATGTCATAGACATGATAGAAACTCTCATTTTTTAGTGTCGACTATTCAATATTGTCGCATCTCTTAAACGCCTCCTCTGATTTTAATAATTAATTCTTTCCTAGTGAGAATATATTGAAAATGCGCTTTTAAAATGTAAAATAATTATTTAAAATCAGAGGAGGCGATTACGAGACGTGACATCAATATCGATGGCATGATCTGACTGTGGTTGACTTCAACAAAACAGTTGAAGCTTATGTCAACCATTCATTGTTTACTTACTAAGAATTAACTTTTGGTTAAAATAGTAATTGATCCCAATATTATCATCATCATTATAAAGATTTGAATCCCTTATATTCTTTATGTGAATTCAGATCTGGGTTCACTGGTCTTTCACTATCCTTTGCTTTCTATTACATATATACTTCTCTCTCCCTCTCTTTATTTCTCTCTCTCTCTCTCTCTTCTCTCTCGCTCTTTCTCTCTTTATTTCTCTCTCTCTCTTCTCTCGCTCTTTCTTTCTCTCTCTCTTCTCTCTTTCTTTCTCTCTCTCGCTCCTTCTTTCTCTCTTCTCTCTTTATTTTTCTCTCTCTCTATCTCTTTCTTTCTTTCTCTCTCTCGCTCTTTCTCTCTTCTCTCTTTCTTTCTCTCTTTCTTTCTCTCTCTCTTTCTTTCTCTCCCTTCTTTCTTTCTTTCTCTCTCTCTTCTCTCTGTATATATAAATAATTCAATATTTATGTAATTGAATAAGATATTTTGAAGGTTTAGGAGGTCGTTTTTTATAAGCATGTACCGTTTTTTGTAATTGTAATTATATGCACTCTCAATCATTTTTATTCCTATTTTGTAAATAAACATATTATATATCTTCATAATTGTATAGATTTTTATTGTATTCCCTATTTATTATACCTATATGCCCTACCTCTACAAATCTGTATGAGTATTTTTTATGCTTGGAATTTTTCTCTCAAATTTCTCTATACTATTTAATAAAACAATATCTTATTATACATTGTTTGTTGACTCTTGTTATTCAAAATAACACACTAAAAGTAGCATATAGTGACTATATACCCTAGAGTAATATAACAGTTACAGAGTTTTGACTCTCAAAATATTGAAATGCATATCGATGGTTTTGTTATACCGCGGCTGATAAATTCCTATATCCGCCATTATAAAACTACCAGATTCAAATTGTCGCTTCTCTTTTAAACGCTTAAATAAATAAGAGGGCTTTATTTCCAGTATATACATGTGCATATAAAAAGGAACAATACAGTAAGTAGTAGGTATGTTGGGTAGGGTATAGGTATGTTTGTTGTGGATTGGTGATCAATTTAGCCTATTTAAAAATTATATTGCTCCTAACTCATAGAGATCCAATGCTTTACTGATAGTGGAGATGGTTTGGGGTAGGGTTGTATTGATTAGTAACATACAAAGATGTTCTACTGAAAATCGTTTTAAATTTATTTCTAGTTGAGTATAGCTGTTACATAAATTTAATTTAGAATGCAAAGTATGGGAAGGATCATTAATGATATTATTTACAAGTCTAATAAAGGCAATTTTATATTTAAGATTAACAATATCAATAAGATCAGTTTTGTCCATATTTCTTTTTCTTTCGCTGCCGGAAAGGTTGCTTCCCCAAACTTCCGCACCATATAGGATGTTAGGCATTCATTATTGTCTGAAAAATATGAAACGTTACATCTTTTTTAGATAAGGAAGAATGTAAATGGTTGATTTAATTACTATAGTTTGACTTTCTGCACAATTTTTGTAACGTGATTGGTCTCCATTGAAGATTATCAGAGATATAGGCCCAGATATTTCACCTTATTAACACGTGGGATAATCTGACCATTTATTTCGAGTTGTTCATGAAAGAGATTGTGCTTTTTTTGCAATTATTACAATAATTTTTTATTATAAAAGCGCTTATGTAGATATTTTTTCAATGAGCGAATTTTGTGATATATAAAATATATAGAGCACATATTTATAATTATTATTAGGAAATTTTATAATATCTCAATCTAGTATATAATTTATTCAGTATTTTATATCATTAAAAAGAGCTCTTTATACTTTTTGGTAAAAAAGAATTACATATTAAAATCGGCCATACGTCGTCACTATGATAATTTGAACTTTGCCGATTTATAATGGTGGAGATAGGATTTTCTGTCACTCAAAATCGATATCCAAATATCTACTAGTAAGCGAGTGGTATACTCTATGATTAAAAGTCAACATTAAGTTAAACCATAGTAAACCTAACCGTTATCTATACTCAGGATTTTCACAATTTAAGAATATTGAAATTCATATCAATGGATTTCTTAAACCGCACTTCACCAATATAAAACTATACTAATTTCAAATTGTCGCCTCTCATAAACGCCTTGTGCATCTTTAGAAAGCGCTTTATGTCTATATTCTTTCACTAATTGGTATATATCTATGAAAATCTATGAAAAAACTAAAGTTCTGCTTAGAAGAAAACGACCTGATCAAGATCGATCTGCGTGCTCTCAGAATAGTTTATTTCCCCAACGACCTACCTCATCACGTCAGCACCCTCAATGGCAGGATCAGGCTATGAAACATGTATTTAAACATCGCGAAAGACGAAACCCGACCCCATTCACCACGTTATTCCCCACCGCTTCGACAGATCAAACCGATTCCGTCAACCTACGTCAAACACTGCCCTTAGACTCGATCAAGTCATTTATTCCCTATATGTGTATACAACCAATATGATTCAATATCACTTATTATTCCATATGAGGATCACTCACTGGACTGCATGGTTTTTTGTGGACTTATCCTTTTCTTCTAGTTTATTTTATTAATATTTGTCCTATAGTATGGTCCTTGGAATGACCATATAAATCGGAGCTTAATAAGTCTTAGCTTCATTAAAAGAAAGACTCTATGAAATTAACTGCTTAATGAATTAGGTAAATATTTACAGAAAATCTATGGACATCATTAACCTGATTATTAGATTTAAGTCTAGGGAGAATATAACAATAGGAATAGAAATTGAAGAATCAATACCGCGAGAAAGTATCAAAGCGTTTTTATATGAAGAACGTGAATAAAAGATTACGAATTGGTAATCGTTTTATTTAATTAGATGATCCGGTCGAAAGAAGTGTTGAGACGAATTCACTGATTGATTTAACAATATCTATATGATGAAAGATGAAAATAAATTGGACGCGCATAGAAAACAACATTTAATAAAGCTATAATTAATATTTTTAACAATCAAATAATTTTATACTTGCGGGATTGAGATTATCAAAACCAAATGCGGAGAATAAGTCATAGTTTCTGGGAATAAGACTACACGAAGACACGAAGTGAAATTGCAACCGAGGAGTACGCAAATTTTGTTTTATAATTACTTCTATTTAATATATACCATAGAAAAATATTTGCGTACTCCGCGATTGCAACATGAAAAACCAAACGAACTTCTTCTATTCTTTAGATAAAACAGACCGCAGAGACTTCATCCGCTACAACTTTGCATCAGAACATTCATGGCTAAGAAAATCTTAAACACCTTTTACTAATTATCTCTTTTTTTCTCAACTGTATTAGATGTATCTATAGTAGCCCAAAATAGTTATTATTTATTTTGTATTACTCTTTTAAAAATAAAGTTAAAAGGTTATTATTTATAAATTCTCAAATTTCCCATCTTATACTTTTGCTGACTTGATTACACTTCTCTCATAGACGCGCAACTCGGAAATGCTTTAATTTATTTCCTGAATGAATGAGATTTGCATCCCGTGTTCTCAATTTATACTTTTCCTTATAGAATTGCAATTATATGAGGATTACAGTAGGATAGAGCAGCTGGATGTCATAAAACTATATGGATGCCAATCTATAATCGATATGAACAATTCAGTGCGCGCTGAAAATTTGCATTTAAATTCGGCACTTTTAAAGAGATTTTTTTAGGATTCCAAATACCTACTGTATATACATAGGATGAACGCGGAGCTTTTTACTTACGTTTTGCAATATATTAAGTTGCTCATCAAAATTGACTCGTGTTAACGCATCTTGTGTTAATAAATGTATCCAAATTCTCCCACCATAAAACATTTTATAAAATTTCTATAAATCAATCCAATGGTGACAATTTTGATGTCTAATCTCTATATAATATAATAATACAGCGCAGAGGCCAAATAGTTAGCACGCTAACTTGACTACCAATCCTGGCTATGTACTCTGGGAATGAAAATGAGACAATTCTCTCTCCCCTTCCTTCCTCTCTCTCCTTTTTTGGTATTAAAATATCACAAAATCCTATGTAGGTACTAGTAGTATATACACAGAACACAATCTCAGACTCATATTGGGCATACCCTGCAGCTCAGTGGAGTATGCCGTATCTCTCAATCGAGGGTAGCGGATTCGAGTCCCCTCATGGGCAGTTTCCAAATGTGAAGTTACTGCGTGCCCTGAGACAATGGATCAAGCTTAATTATAAATTTGACAAATAACCATTAAAATTATTGGTTATTTGTCAAATTTATCGTTGGTTCATATCATAATGACTGATTTTAATAATTCCTTTACTATATTAAAGTATAAAAAGAGCGCTTTTTAATGATATAACGTTTCATACAATTAATCTAAGTGGAAATATTTTCTTGATAGAACGATAGCCTGTATAATACCTAATACAATAGTTTTATATCATTTTGTCCAATCTATCCTTACTAAGAAAGAATTTTTTTTTACTAGACTTTATCATAAATTTTACTTATCATTGAGCTCCTTTATTTAATTTAGTAAAAGAATTATTAATGTATTGAAGTTTCGACCGAATGACAATTTGAAACTCACCAATTTATAATGGTGGAGATAGGACTTTCTGTCGTTTGGTAGGGAAATATCCGTATACAAATATCTACAATCAGTATTGGTTATTCTATATGCTGTGGCTTTAGTACACTAAAGTTGGACATACACATAGATGTAGACTTGATATTCGCATTATATAAGTCTGTTATAATATGCGAACATCAATTATAAGTCTGTTATATTGAAAAAGTGAATGTATAGAAAATTGTTGTTTATTTAATATTCTCGACATGATTGATTAAATGATTCACAAAATATTATGCTTATAAATTCAGTATAGGTCAAGTGGTTATTGACCTGCAGTGACTTATACTGAACTCTCTCTCTCTCTCTACAGTATCGATTGGTTTTTAACATATCAACTACACAAAACCGTGTGTATATGGACAAACACTGTATTATCAGTAGAACATAATTAATATTCAAGACAAGACAGGACTAAACGATTAGAGGAACCTCGGCAATTAAATGTGGCAATTCAAAGTGAATGAATTGACTATTAGGTACAGAGCACATCGTGTTCATTATGAGAATTGATTTAGTTTTTGATAGAGTTCTCTGATTTATCCATAAATTGAGCCATTTTAATATCATTTTGTGATAGACCTTTGACATCATGAGTGGCCAGAGTGACATTCACCTGAAATATATTGGAAAATTAAATTAATACAACTATACATATATACCTACCAGTATCCTATTACCAGATATAACAGAAATCGGCATTATTAAATCTGTAATGTAAATCAACATGGAGACATCAATTTGAATATTGAAACTCTCAAAGTCGTAATGACTACAATTACTACAAATAAAGAGGAAGATAAGGGTCTAAACATAGAGATGATGAAAACCTAAAACACCTCAAGTTTGCGGATGATATCGCATGATAGCCAAAAACTGGGAAGATGCAAAATATGATGCTGAAAGACCTTCAAACAGAAGGTGCTAAAGTCGGGCTGAAAATTAACATGTCGAAGACAAAAGAATGAGTAACAACAAAATTTCACCTAAAAGGGTTGACAATCAAGGTGTAGAAATTGAATCAGTGAATCAGCTACATTTATTTAGCTAAAAATATCAGTCTTCAAGAAAATAACCAATCAAGCGAGATTAATAAGAGAATACAATTAGGCTGGGCAGCTTTCGGAAGGATGAGCAACGTCCTACGAAGCAACCTACCTATCAGTCTAAAGAGGAAAGTTTTTAACCAATGTGTTCTACCAGCAATGACATACGTCTTCGAAACGTGGACCTTGACACAGAAGACAAACGGCTCTGAACAGCGCGAGGAGAGAACAATGGAGAGAGCTATGACTAATTAACATAACGAGGAAAGACCGATGGAGGAACACAACTATTGGAAATACCACAAAGGTTGATGACATAATTCGGAATGTGAAATATAACGAATGGAGGTAGGCAGGACATGTGGCCAGAAGACGGTACAATCAATCGTTGGACCCCGAGAAATGAAACTATTCATGAAATGATAAATTTGAGGATGTCGCCCATTCAGAGTTCTACTCCACAAGCATAGAGTAATGACTGTTACACTGAGGTTCCACTCTAAAACAAATATTGAAATGTATATATCGATGGTTTGTTTAGGCCACGGCTGACAAATTCCTATCTCCGCCATCATTATAACACTACCAATTTTAATATTATCGCCTCTCCTAAACGACTTCTCTCTGATTTTAATAATTCGCTCATTGATTAAGCGCTTTCCAAAGATATAAGAATTATTAAAATCAGAGAAGTAGTTTATGAGAGGCGATAAATTGAAATTGGTAGTTTTATAATGGCGGAGATAGGAATTTGTTAGCCGTGGCCTAAACAAAACATTGACTGGCAAAAATTGTCAATTGAGAAAAATACATAGTAGTGTAATCGATTATAATATTCATCAAATATTTTCCAAAAATAACCTTATTGTAGACATTAAACCATTCCGGGTGATGATCTATTTTCTCCGCCAACAGAGCAACGCGTGTCATGAATCCAAATGCTTCATTAAAATTTCGAAATAAAAAATCCTTTTTAATAGCATCCCGCCCATCTTCCAATTTCCATCCAGTTGCTTCCAAAGGAGGTAGAACTGAATCCCGTTCTTCTTTAGTTAAAAGTGTTGCTCGAGACTATCAAATTGATGGAAACACAAGATTTAAAATTAGTTAGTATATTTGTTGGGATATTAATAAATTATAATACCTCTAGGATTCCAATTAAACATTTTTAAGTAGGTTTACGAAATAAATAATATTGGATAAATTATGAGATAATATTTTAATACCAAAAATAATAATATACAATAGGTTTGATCTGGTTTTGTATAGTTTCAGAATCATTCTAAAACTCTATAAACCTATCTTTTACTATAGGATAAGATAATATTCTCACAAAATCGCATCAACTAGACAAAGAAAGTAACAACACTAAACTCAGAATTATCTTCTCTTCGCCTCCATGGTGTCTATTACCATTTTCAGTTTCATGTCTATTCGTTATTGAATGCTTATAGTTTCGTGTAGTCTCGTGAAACAGACTAGGCAAATAATAAACAAATACAAACCCTTTTTGATATTAAGGAGGCGGGCTATCTCCAGATAGTCCTCACCATTTTCCTGACTAGCAATAAGACGTTGTTCGTCTTCATCAGAAATTTGTCAATAAGCTGAGAGTAGATTTCCCTAGTTTCAGATATCCTAAATTCTACTTGATCTTTAGCGTTGAAAATGATGGAGGTTTTGAAAGATCCTCTACAGGTTGTCTGGTGGATGAAGAACGGAAGAGCTCTGGGAGAGGTGTTCTCAGATCCGAAGGTATATGAATCGAAAGGTGCTGCCAATATACTCAATACCGCATTTCTTGCATTTTAAGAGATAAACAACCACTTTCTTGAAAAAAAGATTCTCTTTGTTAAGGAGCAAGTTTTTTCCTTTGTGAGGTGGATGTTTCATGAGGCTGTCTTAATGTGTGAGATCCTGATTATGTGTCCTTTAGATCTTGATGAACGAAAACTCGAAGGATTCTCTATTCTCTATCCAGTTAACTCCCAGATCTAACAGTTAGAGTCATGCAGTTATTCTATAGAGAATGGAGGTGTTGGAAGATTGATGGATGAATTCGGCTTCTGATTTTGTTAGTAGGAAGATATCAACCAAGTATTTGGCGTAACATTTGATTGGTAGGTTGGGGATGATTTGTTATTCAAGTCTGTGAATGAATAGACAGAGAACACATCTAAAAGAGCTTTTCATCCACCAAACCACCTACAGAGGATCTTTCAAAACCTCCATCATTTACAACGCGGAAGATCCAGTAGAATTGAGGATATCTGACACGGGAAACCCCAGTCTTAACTATCTGAAAGAATTTACTCTCAACACTTCTTTTCTTTCGCTGCTATCCTATATCACTTCTTATTCTTTGTGTTTAAAACAGTTTTCAATCATGGTTTTATTTCTTCAGGTTCTCTCTTATTTTATTTTTTATAGTTTTTATTAGGTATAATGTGTTTTTTATATTGCTGTGTTTCATTTTCATATTTAACTCTTTATTAATTTCGTGTCCACTTTATCCTATTCAATTTGCTTTTCATCAAGTGCTAATCTCTATCATCTTACTACTCATTATGATCTCCTATCATTTCACTCAGCTACTAATATCATACTGTAGCAGTACACAGTGCTCATTATCTATTTGACTGAAAAGGAAGAAGACAGATGAGAAAATATTCTAAATAAAGAATTTTAAAAGCAGTTGACATCTCTTTTTCAACACTATGCTGCTTGAACATTACCGATTTTTACTTAAAATACTTAAGAATGCATATTGGGTTCACTCTTAATGTCATAAAATAAATAATGTTCATCTGATTTAATCATATCATGGGGGCCAGACATTGGTGGAAATGTTGGACATTAATCAATTTACAATAGCAATTGTGATGTAATTAGTAGGTAGCTGACTCTTATAATAAAGTTTAAAATGAACCTACATGAACATTGTTAACATGAGTTCCTGATGAGTCAACCATTATTTAGACTATTTCTGTTCCAATGTAAGTCAGTGGAACAGACTGAGTCAGAAAGACATCCTGAGTTTTGAGGGTGACTGAGCTTGCTTGGTAGCTCAGTTGAAAATTTTCTTTTCAGAGCTGTCAAATATGATTTATGACTGCTGGACAAATTCAGACATATTGAAGTATTTCTCCAATATTTGAATCACCATCTTCTTATGGACTATTGATTTGACAATTTGTTTGCAGTTATGACAGTGATTTTATGCAGTAGCATTTTTTTCTTAAAGTAACTTAATAAAAATTCTCATATTTTGATTGGTTGTTTGCATAAGTTGTCTAAATGATATGTGCATTGTAACTTAGCTGAAATATGGGACTATTATACAGTTTATTCTTGATTAAAAGGATTGCTACATATAAATTGAAACTTTAAATATAAATGATAATTATTAAATAAGATGCAAAAAAAAAAAGTCCTCCTCCAATTAATGACTTGCGGTCAACTGCTGCTCCACTCCTAAAACTCGCTCCTCTAACGCGCATTGACGTTTCCCGTGGTGGTCTGCTCTTCTCTGCTCCAGTAGCCTGGAATTCCCTTCCAGTTGATTTTAGACTGGAGTCAAACTTTGATGTTTTTAAACGCAAATGCATAACATTATTTTCACTTTAATTATTAAATGTGTTTTTATTTTATTTTATTTTAGTCCACTTTGATTACATAAAATGTAGATATATTGTGGTTAAATATATATCTATCTAAGATAAATTTTTCTGCTAAGCTTTTCACTAATATATTGATTTTCAATCAACTAACAACAAGAAAGTATAATTTTAACCTTGACTTGACTAAGTGAATATCTATATTAAATTTACTAAACTATTAGCAGAGCATATTTATTATACAGGGTGTCTGAGAAGTATGGAAACAGGAAAAATTCAACAGAAAAGCATATTGCTGACCATTGCTTTGCTAATGAGCAAGTAAGTGCAATTACAGTCACAATTTATACATTATTGATCTTGACTAGATTATAGGGAAATTCAATTGGCTCACAATTGAATAATCTATCAATTGATTAATGATAAATGCTAAATGAAATCAAGACATTAAGATAAAATTGATATTAATGTGTGGAAATGCTAATCATACTCTTTGCCATATTGGAAGTACAGTTTAAACAAAAGAACCCTGGCATTGTATAATTCAAAGATTACCATACATTAATTGATGATGATTTAATATACTGGCTGTAATATAGAAGTCTGACAAAATCATTACACAGAGCTTTCTGGAATTTGATGTACCCAAAAGTAACATATTTCATAGATATATTCCATAAAGAGAAATAGCATCCATAACAAGTTACAACTTGTTCAAAAACTCATCTGTGACATTGGATGTTTCCAAAAGCTAACTCCTATATGTATATCTACTCCTTAACAAAGTAAAAAAAATAGCATTTGTAAAGTGTCCTGAGCAAAGAAGAAAAATTTGAAAGAAAAGCTTGTGTGGAATGTAAAATTCACTTATAAAATAATATTAAATGAAGGTAATTGGCATATATTTGTAAACAACTTTTTTCACTAAATGTTTATGTAGTTAGCAAAACCTAACTTGTTATTCAGCAAACAATTGGAGGTTTTATGCCCTAAACTGCTTTTCTAATATATGAAGATTTAACAAATATAATTTTTATCTTGTAGAAAAATTAATACAATACATTACAGGGAATCTTAGCAGCAGAGTTGGAAACATCAACTTTGATTTGAGTATTTTGGATGTGTATTAATATCAATTTGATTTACCAATTTGCAACATGGTTTGACATTTTATATTTGATTTGCAATGATGTCTATGGTAATCAAGGTCAGAATAAATTTATTTATAACTTCCACTCTCATCTAGCCATCTATATATTCATATAGCAGAACATATCTCAGTGGCATGATAAAGATTGTTAATACAGTCGCAATGAAATATGAATGAATCATGATCAATGATATGATCAATCATCTGTGCTCAGAGAAGGAGCACAAACAAAGTATGTATTAAAATAGTAATTAAAATTCCCACCATTTTTGCAATATTTCTTGAAAATGTAACAATACTATGAATAGTTTTCAAATCACGAAAATAATGATTTTTAATCCACATCATGCGCGTTTTATTTCGCTTTTTACGTACTACATTAAAAGACGTTCAGCAGATTACAACCAAAACAGTACTAAGGCATTTGGTCGCCAGTAAATATTTTATTATGTCTAAAACATTTGATGCTGATGCCAACTTCCACGTTTTTGTGTATTATATAACTATGATGCGAAATAAATGGTTTATATACGTTTCAAACGAGTGGTAGATGTGTACAAAAGCAGTTTCATTACGAATAAACTTGCCCTTATATTGGGGCTACTCTAACATGTAAAATATTAGATAAACAATATTCAGGTAGTTTCTGCTTACTACAAAATTGTGAACCGTGTTAATATCAAAAAAACAACGGATAAGTCGGCTACAAGTCTCTAGCTGATTTTCACAATACATACCAATTGCGAGATTCTATTTAATAAT
>JAYJLU010342175.1:2788-13546 GCA_036873645.1 Minona dolichovesicula | reverse complement strand
CCTGTGGAACCCCTAGAGGTAAAAGTGATGCGGAAAATGTCTCAAAAGTTGCGAAACATAATTTTAGGAAAAGTCACAAGAGCGTTTGCTGTTTTGAAATTTTTTAAAATAATCACAGCTAAAATTCGGAGGGGGGGACTGCCCCGGTTCAGATAGGGTTAGTTTGCAAACCTTGCAATTGCCCAATTTTTAAACTTTTCTTTTAAACCATTCATTTTCAAAATTAGACTTCTGGAATAGTCTCTATCTATGCCTTAGAGTTCTAATTTTTCTGTTTCTCTAAATGAAGTTAATTTTATTCATATATATTAACAACTGCTTTGAGTTGAATGTTGAATGCTATGGTTTATTGGTGTAATTAATAATAATAATTGTTTCATATACAATATTATAGACAACCTGTAAAACAAACTTAAAATTGGAGACGTTATTTTCTGATCAATAAACGATACTTTGGCGTTGTAACTCCAAATCGTATTCTGTAGTAATAATGTCACTGTAATCTCAAATTGAATTCGTAGAATAGATTTGTATTAAGTTGGTTGGTAAATTTGTGCAAATGCTTCAGTATTTAATACCCTGCTCCTGATTGACAAAATAGTTTCTGATTTATTTACAGATGAGTGTGTCTATCCGTTTACCTATAAGGATAAGGAATATACAGACTGCACAATGGAAGACTCAGATATTTACTGGTGCTCTCCTCATCAGAAATATGCCGGAGACAGGAAAATATGTTACCACAAAAGTGATCTTTTGAATGATATATGATACTAAATATGAATATACATATAAGGATAGAATTTGTGGACTAATACTTTGATATTCTTATAAGTTTGAAATTAAGAAATGTCACATTCTAAAATAAGACAATGTAAAAAACCATCGGTTATATAAAGTTTTGACTCTAAACTATCTAAAGGGCTCCTCTGATTTTAATAACTCTTTCAATGAATGAATATTTACATTGAGCGCTTTCTAAAGATATAAGAACTGTTAAAATTAGTAAAGAAGAGGCGTTTAGGAGAGGCAAAAATTTGAAATTGGTAGTTTTATAATGGCAGAGATAGGAATTTGTCAGCGTGGTATAACAAAACCATGGAGTTCACCTTTCTAAGAATCAAAACCATTATTAGTTCATGGTAAAAACTATTCTGAACTACAAATTGAATGTACCACTTGAATCTGCAAAGAATGGCTACTTTTGCATAGTATGATGACTGACTAACTTTGATTTACAATCTGATAATATAGAGCTAATAATTATATATTTTGAAAAAATACTAAATTTTGAATATGATTATGATTTAGTACTTACATTTTATTCTTCTTCATATACATACAACCTTCTGTCAGGTTGCATTAAGTTCGACCCATCGATATCTCTCGCCATGTATGATGTCTATCGCAATACGTACTGTGCCTCGACTGTAAATAGACAGAATATAATAAAAATGAGATTCTAAGTAAAATCCTGAATATGTTGATAAGTTGACTTGCAATATGAAGTTTTGTCATTTATTTGGGTTATAACGATATTCAAGTTTTTTATAATAACTTAATATTTATCAATTATTGTAGATAAATGCAAATTTCCACTGAACTATAATGGCAAAATTTACAGAGACTGCACCGACTTTGATTCTTTTGATCCACCCATCTGCTCAAGAGACATCATAATGAAAGAAAACTTTTATGCTTGTCCAAGTAATTATTGATTCTGTTTTTCAAATACATAATGTCTTCCAATAAATACATAATCATTCATTATGTTTAGTAAAGCAGTAAATTCTTTACTTTATCAATTCTTAACATTCCCAATGAAATCGAAATATATGTATGCAAAAGCTAAAAACAAGTGGCATTTATCACTTTCTAAAACTCAAAATGGACACTGAAAATTTTTATTGAATATAAATAAATTAACTAGCACTCAATTCAAACTATGGTTTTTCAAACTTTGTATGGTTGGATTTTTTAACTGTTTACAGGATAAATTTTCCATAACTCTATTACTGTTAATTAACGCATTGAAAACTCATTTATTCTACAATTTCTGCTATCTCGTAGATAAATACTATTTATGACTAATCATCTTTCCATAACTAATTTATATTGAATGTCATTTCATTGTTACGTCTAAAATATTTTTATATAAATGACTTCCTTCTAGATAAGTGTCATTTTCCATTCACATACAACGGCGTGAAATACTCCACTTGCACCAAGGTGGATAAGGGATATCCATGGTGCTCCATAGATGCGGAATATTCTGGAGTTTCTATCAAGTGCAAAGAAAGTAAATTATAGATTTAAATTGGATATTAGACACACATATTAATATTATTAAATGTTTTTACATATGTAATAAATTATAGTATTGTTAGTAATAAATTACATGATATGTACGTTGTCACTGATGTTTAGGAACTTAGATTTATAGACATCATAGATTAATTACATAATTTACATTTACTCCTACTCCGATAAACTTACCAAAATTTATATTAGACTAGAGAAAATATGTTGATAAGTTGACTTGCAAGTTCCTTGGACAAAAACAGTCAGTGGAATTTAATCTTAAGCGATTATCAACTCTTAAATATCTTTTTAATTTTATTTATGCCCTAAATAAATAACAATCAATGTCTTTCTTTTGTTTCCATATCAATATGCATTAACACAGAATCCAATTATTTATTTCAGCCAAATGTGTATTCCCATTTATCTATGAGGATAAAATGTATCATTCATGTACAACAAGTGATAGTAAAAAGTTGTGGTGCTCCACTGATCAAACCTATATTGGCAATTGGGAAGAATGTATTGGCGGTGAGTACAAAAGCTATGCATGAAATTGAGTTACATTTTTATTTTTTTTAGTTTTAAGGAGAATTTAGTTTATAATTTGCAAGTAAATAGCAAATAGCAGAATTGATTGTAAAGCACGGACCAAAATAAACACGATTTAAAAGAATTAAAGTAAACTAAATGAAATGCTGAGAATAATATTATAATCATAGAATTAATATACACAGAGGTTTAATTCTCGATTCTAGATATTTCCATATCGATTATTTGCTACCACGTGTCGGAAGAACTTATCTCCACCATTATAAATGGGTGAAGTTCAAGCTGTTATAGTAACAAAGCGCAATGAGCGATTTTAAAAATTCTTTTACGAAATTGAAGTAGAAAAGGAACACTTTTAATGAAAGAAAATTTATAATTTAGTATGATGCAAATATATGTGTGTTCTTGTGCAGTATAGTATAGTAGCACAGTATAGTATACATTTACAGTTTGTAATATTGCAATCAAGGTCATTGCGCAAGAAATGTTTCTGTTATATTCACGAGTATAACTTTCCCATCATTGAAAGTACTCTTTTTCATCTTAAATTTGGTTAAAAGAATTTTTAAAATCGTTCATTGCGCTTTGTCGCTATAACAGCTTGAACTTCACCCATTTATAATGATGGAGATAAGGTTTTCTGACACACTTGGTAGCAAATAATCGATATGGAGGGTTTTCTGACACACTTGGTTAGCAAATAATCGATATGGAAATATCTAGTATCGAGAGTTGAACCTCTGTGTATACTTACTCTAAGGTTATAATTTTCGTCTTTACAGACATTCTCAAGTTTTAAGATTGACAACAGTGATGAATGTTAATATTAATCAAGAAACACAAACCCCAAATCTATTCCAAAACAGAAACTCAAGAACCTATGCATCTCGTTTTTAACTATTCTAATGAAACATTATTTTATATTATTTTATAATTTTTTAACCTCCCACATTCTTTCATGACCGATCATATTGTATTATCCTAATCGATTTATCTTTATCTCTATCTTCGCTCATTCTCACTTGTATCTTATTGCATGTATTACGCAAACCTTATAGCCGATAGAGTTCTAATTATAGCCTCACATATTTATGAATTATACATGAATGGTTGTGTACCTACAACAGATGTAATCAGAAAGCTCAATTCAGCCTAGTGATAAAAAAGTGCAATTAAGCCAAAGCAACGCAATTCTTTATCTCTTAGCTATCCGAGGATGTCCTAAATTACATGCCTGCTATGCAATACATAAGATATTATGTCATAGACATATGTCTCATGCCATACGTATCCTCACGTCATACATACAATATATAATTTTATGTATGTATATATATTATTTCATGTATTTCTTTCCAGATTAAATATTCGTGATATGAAGTGATATTATTTCTTAAATAAATTCCTTTCAGGTGGATACTGTTCGTTTCCCTTCGAGTTTGAGGGTAATCAATACCACACCTGTACTAGAAGGAGCAGCAATGCTTTATGGTGTTCTTCAGACGCTGTTTACATTGGAAGAAATATTAAATGCGGTGACGGTACGCTTCGAGAAAGATAACTTTCAAATATAGAAATTAAAAATAACATAAATTATACAGTTGTTTTAATAGATAATTGAACATTTATTCTTTATAGAATGTACTTTCCCATTTCGATATAAAGACAAAATGTATGATCATTGCATTAAGGAAGACTCTGATGTTTATTGGTGTTCACCAACCGAAGAGTACACTGATCTGAGAATTCCATGTGGCGAAAGTAAGATCATCATTTGTATGAATATCTATCTTATTATCCGAACATAAATAATCAAAATTCCATGCACATTTTTTACTTTACTTCAGTATATTTACAATAAAGTTTCTTATCAAAAGCATTGAACCATTGTCAAGTTGTTTCCTCATTGACCTTTTGTTTTTTGGCACTGGCATTCATTTGTATAGGATAATGTAAAAAGAGTATTTATTATCTATGTTTATTATATTGTAAGTTAAAATGATATGTGTAACAGGTTACTAAACGATCAATAGAGACCCTTTTTAAACGTTTCGATCTACATAAAAATTCAATCATAAAAAGAGCGTGGTCAAAGTGTCTCAATTCGACTTCATGTCGATGTAACTTGAGCTATTGATTGTTACTTCCAAAAGATATATTTATTATCTATTGTTATACTTTACTCTGATTCATTGCAACAAAATTTATTGGCAGTGATAAAAGTGATATGTTCTATAAACCGCAGAATATTGTACAATATGTATTGTCTTATATTGTATATTATTTTGACAAAACTAAATCATGTTTACTACGTACAAGCCAGATTTCACTGAAAAGTTTCATTCCTGAGAGTTAGAACACATAGTTTAAGCCAAAACTAGACCTTGCAAGCGGACGAAATTCAATTTAAAACTATCAGACACACAAGCATATCGAAGTTGAGAGGTATTAATTCGCTAATTCGCGGTTTGTAAGTAGAATAAAATGGAATGGAAAAGCAACAATATTATACATACTGCTCGCTTCAGTCAGCTGTATAAATGACGAAAAATGAGCGCTATTATCTATTAAATTATTTTCTAAACTAATTATTGGGGTAAATGGGTTGCGGCCAACTTCATTTGTCCTGTCTATTTAGGATCATTCGTAAAGACCTGAGAATTTAGAATTTTAATAAATATTCATTTTATAAGGGAACAGTTTGGATTTCATGATTAACCTTCAAGTTTAGCTGAAGACATTGATTTCTTATTTCTTTTTTTGTGGATGTTATTACCGGATTTAAAATAATGATATACATTGTATGCACATAATAACAGTCCAAAAGTCCAAATAAGGTTGATATGAAAAGGAAATAGTAAACTCCCTCAAACACTCAAATGACTTCAGTTTGACGGAAATTTTGTAGTTGTTGGTGATTAAAAGTGGGTGCATTTAAATAAATATCAACTATTTTAGTAAGAATAGTAAGAATAGTAAGATATTAAGACGTCACATATAAGGTAATATTTGAAATGATATAAGAAATCCCACCTTGTCTCAGAATTCTATGTGGTGCTTGATATTGCTGGTTTTGTATATTTTAGACCGATGTCATTTTCCTCTCATTGAAAACAATACCGTATACAAAGATTGTACCAGCATGAAATCGGACTTGTCGTGGTGTCGCAAAAGTCAAGTGACAATCAACAACTATAAAGCATGTCAAGGTACTTGTCACTGTTGAATACTCTCTAAATTAGCAGAAAACGGAACCTCAAAACTATACTAAAACAGAAAAACATTATTACTGTAATATTTTAAACTTTCTCAAACAAATCACACAAAATAAGATAAAAAAGTATTGCATAGATATGAGATCACACAGAAGATGACAAAATGATTTCTTAGATATCAATAAAATCTTTGAAAGACGAGTACCTACTATGGTATATGGAAAAACTGGACAACATCATACATCATGTTACTTAATATTTTGGCCTGATATTTCGTTACTACTGATGTTCGAAAGCATTAGCAGTAAAATTATACAAATAAATATGAAAATTACATATTAATATCTTGCAAAATATGTAGATTATTGTCTTAAAAATCGTGTTATTGATCTTTCAGAAGAGTGTCATTTTCCATTTATCTATAAAAACATTGAATATCACACCTGCATATCTACAGAAAAGAGTTATCCGTGGTGTTCATTGGACCACTACTATGTTGGAAACTTAATGAAATGTTCACAAAGTGAGTAAAATTAGAGTCATAATACTTATGTAAGATTACATAGAGCTAACTGTAGTTGTGTCTAGGCTTAAATGTATGATAATACTTACTATGAATTTCAACAAGCTTTTGAACAGAATTACAATAACTTTAAGCTTTTTGGATAAATATAAAGATGAGGAAAGTAAGTCATTTTATCGAAAATATTATGTATCATCCTCCAACAAATTATTCTTATAATGGAAAAGATTTGATTGAAGCTATCTCTTTCGGAGACGGTTGCAGATTATGTTTGCCCAGTTATTTGGAAGACTGGAAGCTCTTGTCTCAAGAAATTTCATTTAGTAATACTCTTTATTACTTTTTAAATATTATACTTTATTCTAATCGTATAATGTTTTAGGTTTTACTCATTATCATTTTATGCTATTCTAATTGACTTATTGTTAGTATATTTTGAATGCTGATATTCAAATAAAGTCTTCTTTTCCTAGAAAAAAATCTAGTATACATATGCATAATGTATGTATTTGTGATTCAATCATATAGGTCTTTTGCAATTTTAGAGGAATGCGTTTATCCATTTAAGTATTTACAAAAATGGTATTACACATGCGTCAGCCATAATGCAGATTATTCCTGGTGTTCTGTCGACTCAATTTATAACAGCAATTGGGAAGAATGTACAGAAAGTAAAGCAGAATCATTCAAAATACATTAATTTGACCAGAGTGTATATTAGTCGAATTCTTATTTATGTGATAAACAAAGCTTTACATAGATATGAATATAAAACAGAGATTGTTATTTATAATATTTCATTGATTCAGGAATCCAATTGGATAATATCAACGAAAGAGCGATTTTCGTTCTGGACACGCAGCAGATACAGACATATAAACAGCAGGAAAATAAGTAGCATTAACCTAACATTAACATAAAAAATATCATTTGTGCAAATGTTAACATAGTAAAAAAAGTGGGGAATCTGTTACGGTAATCTTTAAAAACAAATGATAATAATCAATACATTGATGTTGAAAATTGTGATCAGCTTTATGGTGATATAATAATGATATAAATGTTAGATACGATTTCGATGATAATGATTGATTAATGCTAATGATATTAAAATGATGAAGAAATGTTATGATAATGACGAAGATGATGTTAGACATGATGTTATGATGTTAGATGTCGATGTTAGACATGTTGGTACCTATTAGATGATGATAATAAAATGATAAAGATAAAGTAGACAAGTTGGGTGATGTTGATGATAATGATTATGATAATAATAAAGATTAAATAATTAAAGCAGTTTTATAAGGTTTAAAATGAAGTTTAATTTCATGATGTATAAATACTGTTTCGAATTTCTACCTATTATTTTTGTCGCTGATTTAAATCCTCCCACTATTCTAGATGAATGTAAATTCCCCTTTCACTATAAGAATGAGACCTATCATAATTGTACCGATGTTGACTCTGATATTCCATGGTGTTCACCACACAAGCAGTACCGGGGCATCAGAAAACCTTGTTTGCAAGTGAATGCCGGTATGTAAATCTACATAAGTATGTGTTTGCATTACATCTCTGTGTTATTTGATGTTCCATTGATATTTTACTTATTGTATTTAAAAAATGCATTTCTATTAATGATAATATGTGATTCATTGATGTTTCTTAAATAAAACCTTTGATATCATAATATAAAGTAGAAACCCATTTCATTAAAAAGAATATACATGGATAAAGCTTTTAATCTACTATTCCAAATATTCTAATGAACATATTAATAGAGTTTTAATCTACATATTCAAGATATTCTAATGATGTTGAGTTGATTTATTTTAGTGAATTGCACCTATCCATTCGAGTACAATGGAAAAGATTACAGCACGTGCATACAAGATACAAATAGACGATATTGGTGCTCAGCCACCCGGAAATATAATGCCCAATATCAATTATGTGACAACGGTAATCAAAAGTGAATTATGTATATGAAATAAATCGACATTCACGTAATACCTATACAACAGTGGTAGACTTCTTTCAACTGTGTCAATGTAATATACATACATACATACATATATTCATATATATACAAGGATGACACTTTTTAATCTTTGGTTTTATAAAACTACGTATTTACTTGGTGAAATTATTGTCTCTCCTAAAAATTCTTTCGCTGAAAGAATCAGTGCAACTTATCTACTAAGGGAAACGTAAATTGAATTTGAGAGTTAAAGCCTTGGATAACTATTTATAAAACTCAAACATTAACCTCTTTTATGAATATCACACAAATGTATTGAAAAACTCCATGTTATTATAAATGAATTATTTAATAATCTCATAATTAAATTGTGAACAGAATGTAGAATGTAGAGAAAACATCTTTGGATATTTTTGTTAAAATATTTTGTGTCAACCTAAAATTCCGGTGTTTTAACCTACATGTCTTATTTTAACAGAAAATGTTTATTAAAGAGTATCTTGTGCTATATAACTATATAAGCTATATAAGCGTTACTTTCAAATGCACCATTGTTTATGTACAAGTATTGGAATAAATAAATATTTGAAATTTTATTTATTAACTTATTTGCTATATCATCTCAAAACACTGTTTTATTTCTTTACCCTTTTAAGAGGAGTGCAACTTTCCATTCTCATATGAGGGTCGGTCGTATAACTCGTGCACCACCATAGATTCCAATGTTCCCTGGTGCTCTCCACATGGAGAATATAAAGGAATCAGAATACCATGTGAGGAAAATGAAGGTAAACTTATTAGAGCTGCAAGGTCTATAGTTGATTGAAAGATTTCATTTTATATTTTGTCATTAGAAATACATTGAATGTAAAATTACTCTGGCTATAGATCATTAAGATCACAATGTAGATCATTAAGATGATGTTTAATACTAACTCTAACACTAAGTCTAGACGAATTAAAATCAAATTGAAGAATGAAAAATGAAAAAAAACTAATGGTCAATGAAATGCAGAAATTCCTTAAACCTAACAGAACTTCTCACTGAGGAATTGTTTTCAATTATGATGTCCCTCCTCAAAACTTTAAAAAAAGAAAACTCTCGCCAGCGCAATAAAACAAATGAATTACGAATTGCACATACAGATAAAGATACATATAAAATTCGTAAAAAATAAACTGGTTATGGACAATGTTGAAATTGATCGTTTCAATCTGGAAAACCATTTTTTTCGGACGTAGGCAATCATATCAACTTTAATACTTCAATCATAGAATATAATCAACCTTCTTTTTTCCTTTGTCATGCTCGCTTTGTTATTCACAAACTCGATGAACTGAACATAATCAAAGCTAAGAATCACCCTAGAATCAGTCTTATCGCTTTCTCAGAATACTGGCTTAACGACAAAATAGACTCACTTCTTCTCCTCATTGACAAATATCAATTCTTCCGAAATGACAGCATCGACAGAATCTGTGGAGGCGTCTGTCTGTCTATGGTGAGACTCCAATCTCTTGTCAGTCCGTATTCATATCTCTACGCCGTCGTTCATAGTTTTCACTAAACTGAACAATTCGCTCATTTGATTTTGATATGTATATTCCGCCTGATTTGACATCCGACTAACGTAATTTAATTAATATATGTACATTCATCATTAATGACATTGATGACCAACTTCTTTGAAACTAGAAACAAAGAAGCTAATGTGTTTATCTGTGTGATTTTAATCAATTTGAGGTCTCTGTATATATCAATTCCTTCTCTCTTAATGATAATGTTACTTCTCGGACAATAAATATCTCTTTTTGCGACAGCATCAAGGTTTTCTTAGACATTTCTACTAATGATGCTATCATACTTGATCTGCTAGCTTCCTCGGATCATTCATGCGTCCATCTCCTGCCCCTGCTTCGTAACCCTAGTGTAGAAAAAAGTCTTTATTTTAGATATTAGGAAATCTAATATTCGTTTATTTCTTAACGACCTATCTAACTCCAATTTTTCAAACATCTACTCATCCATTAGACGTGGAATCCAAAGCTTAATGTTTTTTATGAGTGCTCGTATCGTTCGATGTCAAACATTTCCTACATACATCCTAAAATACATGATTATTTTTTCGGGAAGGCCTATAGTGCAGCAAAAAGGTTCCTCTATACAATTACTACAAAGAACA
>JAYJLU010341064.1:0-13549 GCA_036873645.1 Minona dolichovesicula | reverse complement strand
TGTAAACAATTTTTAACCAATCAGCGCGTCCAGATGCCAAATCAAACGAATTCATCGCGTTTGATTTTCTCAATCAATAAATTTGATGCTATTTTTAGAAACTAAGCGAGTAGAACGCGCGTTCGTGTTGTAAAATCTAAACGTTTAGTACAACTCGAACACGGCTTAAATGACCTCGACGTGAATGTGAAGTGGAAGCTGATTGGTTGAATTTATAATTGTGTTTTGACAGTTTTTATTTGATTGGTTAATTAATTACTGTAAAGAGTGCACCGGTATTATAATTTAGTATTTGTACAAAATGTTGGTCGATATAACTCCTGTATTCAAGTATTTATTAAAATAGAAGTCTACAAAACTTGAACAATTACCATGTTTGATATCTTATCTATGTATTTCAAATGAGTTTTTATAATAATTATTCCATTTTTTATTATATTTCTTTGAATTTGAATTTGCAGAGGAAGGAGGACAGTATGATGTGGCGTCTGCGGGAGATGGAATTGTCTGCCTTATTAGTGGAGCATCGTCACCAAGTCGCCAGTTTGGAGTCGCAAAATCAAGAACTACTCACCGCTACTGAAATTGGGTCGGACCAAAAACCCGGAAATCTGACACCACACCAAGAAGAAGTATAAAATAAGATCATTCCCATTTTAGAAAATACTTTAACTTTGATCAGAGAAATTTGTTACGAATTTCTATGTTTCTCCGCTCTTCATGAATAGCGATTTTCAAAATTCGGGTCATTTCTCTACTATAGTTGGCAAGCATAAGACAGAATTAAAAGAGTTTTTTTGCTCCCTATACCTAAGTCGATATGTAGGCCAGTCTGAGAGTACGTCTTCTATCGGTTTAAACTACTTTTATCCATAACAATAGTTTTTAAGCGATTTAGTAAGAGTATGATCAACATAATAAGATCGTCCGCATGGCGAATGTTGATGCATTCTAAATGAACCAGATCGAATGTAGAATTAAATGAAACCGAACCATGGATCGTGCCTTGACCGATACCTATATTAATTGAGTTCCAGGTTGAGATTTTATGATCGATATTCGTAGATAATTGTCGGGGTTATTTATGAAACTCTCTGATATGTACTTATTTTCTGTTATAGATGTACCAATTGCGTCTTCAATCGCATACCCTTCTACAGGAGAGTGTAAACGCTGCTTTTTCTGAGTGTCCTTCCATGCTCAACACTCCTATGAGTAGTCATCCAGGATTTTCTGCCTATTCTGATTCTGGTGGTGCCGCTACTCCAGTTAATTGTCGGCCTCCAGTATGGAAAGATCTACCCAGGCATATCATGACAGAGTCAATCGGCCCTTTAGATGAACTCTGCTTTCAACCAGATGACCCACTGATAACCAGCATTTATCTCGATCCGAAACATTCTTCCAAGAAGGGAAAATGTTTGGATGAAGATGCAATCTAGATTGTATCAAATCCTCCTCCCTGCATTTGATACTACGTATACATGATCCCTGTGCAATTTCATAAATTGTATAAAAAATAAACTGCATTTACTAATATCCTGCTTTTCATGCGATTTTGCATTATTTTATTCATATTTTGTTTGTGATATTCCGTGCATAATAATAGCTTTTAAATATACTTCTATATTAAAATGATGTGGAAACTTCTGTAATTATAACCATACTGCCGGAAAAAGTTCATTTAATAAGCGTTTTATAAATTCAACCTTTTGACAAAATACTTTTGGCAAATTGACATATACATACGCACAATGCATGTAAAGAAAGAAAACGTCTAAGAGAGGTAAATGAAAAAGTTAATGGATGTAAAGGAGAATCATGTTGGATAAAGTTCTTTTGGTTTATATTGCTTAAAATGGGAGTATAATTGACGAAATTGCGCTCTCTATTTCTGCGGGTGCTACAGATTTGATTGATTTGTGGGAGAATTTTGTGGAGGGTAGGATTTTTGAAAAGCTTATTTGCCTGCAAGAGTGATGGCGGATATTTTTCAATAGTATTTGAAAACAATTCGATCCTCACACACATCGTATAACAATTTATTACCTCGTATGCGAGACACTTAGACCGCAGAACTATGGTGCTATACAATTATCCTACCGGACTTTAATTATAATCTTAACAAAAGTATGAGATTTATATATAGGTATAACCGATTACCTTAATTATCTTCCTATATATTTGCATGTCATTATTACAAATCATTTCACAATTGTATACGCTTAACTTTTGCGTATGACAAGTTTATTTTTGTTTCTTCAATAGCTTTTATTATTATATAGGTACATAATTAACTAATATACTTGGAGCTTTTTCGATCTATTTTGCAAGTCTTTGTCGATCTTCTTAACTCGAGGGTTTGCGTAGATTAAGCGACCTGGATAAGGACACAATACTTGATGACTTGATGAAGTCCTCGTCTATTAACAAGGCCTCTGCAAAAAACAAAATGATTTATAAAAACAAGCAGCATTTGAAGTCCAAAATTAGATTTAACGGAAAGTTAAACAAGTTTAGGATGGCTCTGTGCTCGAGCACTTACATCCCCCTGACTGAAGTTTAAGTCGTCTACAGACGATTTTGCGCAGCCTCGTGGATGACTAAAAGTGCAACCCCGACGGGAGAAAAATTTTCGGACACTTATTTTAAATGAGCTATATTCTTGATCTGTCAAACGCAGATTGTTACGATTTAGGGAAGATGCCTTAAGCTTGATCCATTTGTCCCTGGGATTGAGCATATACCTGCGCCACTTTCACAGTGCAACCTTTTGACCTTTTAATAGAAAAATATTTATCAGAGCTCATCTATGCTTCAAAATTTACAAATTTACAAATTTTCAGATATCAGATATCAAGGATTCCATCCTGAATTCCGATATTATTTGTGCTGCATCTATCCTTACTATTAAAGGTCTTGCTCTTGATTAAATCTGAGGAGGTTTTATTTGTAGGTTTTTATATTGATATTTGTTTTTGGTGCACCCGTAACCTTTGTTTTTTATTTTTTATTTCTATTTCAATTGTAGCTGGTGGGAATAAATAAAAAATTAAAAGAATTAGTGTTACCGTTTTTTCGAGTCAATTACTGTTTATATTTAATTTTCAGTTTCAATTATTTTAAAAGTAGCAACCTAGGGCTACACGTCATTTATTCCATTGAAGTAAATTAATTTTATTCTATACTTCCATTTATTAAAGTAACTATGTAATGTACCTAGCACAATATGAAAAGATTAGTATTATGTCTCTAAGACCGTTAATTAGCCTGCGAAATAAGTAATTTATATGAAAAATATAAATGGATTACAATCAGATTACAAGGTTAGAAGGTTATAATATTTTTTGCCTTAAAAATTGTAATTTAGCAATAGTCCTTTCATTGTGTGTGTTTCAATTTTTAAATTGCATAGTATTATGTTTTTGTGTTTTTTTCAAGTACTGTATTTTTAATCAAGATTCAGAATATATCACAAGATATCTAGCCAAATGAAATTTAGCTATAGCTACATTATGTTTATGTTTACATAAACCATAGCTTAAGTATAAAAAAGTTTTTAAACTTAATTTATACAGTTACTATAACTTGATACAAAGTCTTAAGAAACAAATAATAATGGTTGCCCAATACTATGCAAAGCTGTGACTCAAAATATTTACACCTCAATTATTTTGTATGCCAAAATTAACAAATCCCTGGAGACAGTAGTAGTTTGGTATAAAATTATACAGTATTAGTATAAAAAGGTTTTATACTGTTTTAAATCTACTAATTTCTAACTATTTGCCTCAAATTTTTCACCAAATTTTAATGATTTCCCCCCCAAATAGAATGAATTTTTACCAAAAGAGCACTTTCAAGAAATATGAGAAATCATTAAAAAATGGAAAAATATATGCAATCTAAGAATTTTACAAATAAGAATGATGGAATTATGTCAGAAAATACCTTTTCCAACATTGCAGTCTGACCTGTTTATCCCAATATGTAAGAAAAATAACTGACTCATTCTTTGGAATGGTTCCACCAAATAATATCCTCCAATATTTTCCATTTCATTTTATTTTATCCAACTGTCACAACAACTTTGCATTGATTATGTTATTCTACAATATGCATTAAAAAATCCCTGGGTTATCCTAAAATGCTTTGGTAAATGTTTAAATCATAATTTGCCGGGACATTAGGCAAGAAAGCAATTCAAAACTAGATGAAAATATTCAAAGTTAAAATTAAATTAAAAGATAGGAATGTCACTTTACTTATTGATATACACCTAAAATTTATTGCAGGCTTTTAATTTTTTTCACTTGTCTAATGCTACCCATAAAATTCAACCTTTAGATGCTGATGTTATATATACATTTAAAGTAAACTATAAAATGACCAGCTCCAATTCTATGGAAATTTAGAACCAACCATTCTATTAATATTATAATATCCAAAAGTATGATACACGGTTCTTTATTCCCATATAATTGTAGGGTCACAAAATTGGCACATTATAAACTCTTATTCTATAGATATTTAAATCTACATACCCTTTATTTTTATTGAGAATATTTTGGTACCCAAATTGGTTCAGTAGACATTTAAATAATATTAAGGTATCTAAGGATATGATAATTTAACATTCTTATTTGTTTTTATTGATAGAGCTACTAAATACCAAATGCCAACTTCTTTATATGGTAACTGTAATGGAATGAATAATAAATTCAAAGATTATTTAATATATATATATATATATATTTATATACAATATATTATACACTTCCACTCATTGATGCATCTATAAAAAATACATAAATTTTCATCTTATAAACTAGGATGAATTGTGATAACAGCCTTTATCAAGGCTGTTAAAAAAACACATCACATTCTTGATTGATGGTTATTTGATGGTAAATATCATAAAGAATATTTAGTTATTTTAGAATTTTGACTCTCTAGTTCTTACACATTGGTAAAGTTAAAGGGACTATGTTAATACATGTATCTATTTAAGAGGATGTGTCATTTTTAATGAGTGGGTGTATGGTATAATCCTGATAATTTGTCAAACCTAGGGTTGACATTAACATAAATAACAGATTAAGAGAAATGCAATAGTCAACAAAGTTTTAAAATTGTTTTTATGTAAATGTGTATGTGTGTACTTAAAACAATTAAAATATGTGTATATATTTTACTGTATTTAAATAAAGGTTTGCTTGAGGCATGAAGATTTGCTTCTTACATAACAATATTTAGCTATTAGTTAGTCAGCCAGCTAACCAAATAAAATGAGCAATCAATAAGCTTAGTGTGTGAAGAAGCAGGGTATTGGCTGCCTCTGTATCTACATCACCATAGAAACATAATTTATTCAATTATCATTATTCTGTTCTAAGTGAGGGTCTAATTCATGGTTTAAAAATAATTATAATACAGTCAGTACTTGAAATTAATTTGGGATATTTAATTATTGACAATTTAAGTGGTTTGACAGTTTTAAACAGATGTTGAATTAGCAAGATTCATTCATTCATTTGTAATAGAATGTGAATTAGATTCATTTCAAATTTATAAGCATAATCTTACAAAAATTACATTTCAGTATTCCATATTAATCATCTTGAAAGTAGTGAGCAGTTTAAGGATTAATGATGTCTGATTTGTTGATCAGTAATACTGTAAAAATTCTTTATGTAAGCCAGTGGTTGTCAAAATGGAATGGAAAATCTTTGGTTTTTAAGTAATTTACACTCGTGTATAATTTCATTAATATATTTTTATTTCAGTTTATTTGTAAAGAGAGCTCATGCCACTCAAGCTTGATATTAAGCGAAAGCTTTCTGCTCGATCAGATCGAGTCAAGTGTGTTGATTTACATCCCACTGAGCCATGGATGTTAGCCGCCCTGTACAATGGTAATGTTCATGTTTGGAATATAGAGTCTCAACAGCTGATCAAGACATTTGAAGTCTGCGATTTACCAGTTAGAGCTGCTAAGTTTGCTGCGAGAAAAAATTGGATGGTTTCCGGTTCTGATGACATGCATGTAAGTTGTCTATATTTGAAAAACAATAAATTATTTTGAGTTTTATGAAAGCTACATATACGCATGTGTGTTTGTCTCTATTTAGTTAAGAATATGGAATTATAATACTCTGGAACGAGTGCATCAATTTGAAGCTCATTCTGACTACATCCGCTCAATAGTAGTTCATCCAACTCAACCTTTCGTGCTCACCAGTTCTGATGATATGATGATTAAGCTGTGGAACTGGGAGAAAAATTGGGCTTGTGCTCAGGTAGGTAATTTTCTTGTTTAAAAGTATCTGTAAGTTTTAAATCACGAAAGCAGTTTTATCATGGGAGTTAACCAGTCAATTAATACGAAACTGGTGTGGTCTTTACTTACTTTTTAATATTTTCAATTTAGGTGTTTGAAGGTCACACTCATTACGTAATGCAGCTTGTCGTGAATCCTAAAGATAACAACACATTTGCTAGTGCGAGTCTTGACAAGACGATCAAAGTTTGGAATCTCGGTTCTGGTCACGCCAATTTCACGCTCGAGGGACATGAAAAGGGAGTTAATTGCATTGATTTTTATAGCGGCGGAGATAAGCCATACCTTGTCAGTGGCGCAGATGATAGATTAGTGAAGATATGGGATTATCAGACAAAGACATGTGTGCAAACATTGGAGGGTCATGCGCAAAATGTAAGGTGAGTATTTCATTCAACATGTTGCAAAATATGCCTCCATTTTCGTAAGGTTGTCGAAATTTTCTTATTTTTATTTAATTGAAATGAAATACAGTGGTTTAATAATTTTATCTACTGTACTTCTTTCCTAATTACAGTTGCGTATCCTTCCATCCTGAGCTACCCATTATCATGACTGGTTCTGAAGATGGTACTCTTCGTGTATGGCATGCCAACACCTATAGATTAGAATCCACATTAAATTATGGTTTAGAGCGAGTCTGGGCGATATCTTGCATGCGAGGTTCAAACGCAGTTGGTCTGGGATATGATGAAGGCTCAATTATTATCAAGTTAGGCAGAGAGGAGCCGGCAATGAGTATGGACAATAGTGGTAAAATGGTATTCGCCAAACATGCTGAGCTACAACAGGCGAATATCAAAGCAGTTGCCGCTGAAATGGACGAACTGGGTGTAAGTAGTCGCTCACTCAGTATACACACACACACCTATAATTCAAATTGATCCATTCGTCTAAATTATCTTGTGCTTATTTATTACAGGATGGTGAACGACTGCCTTTAAACATTAAGGATATGGGCTCGTGCGAAATCTATCCTCAGACTATTGCGCACAATGCAAATGGCAGGTTTGTCGTGGTGTGTGGAGATGGTGAATATATTGTTTATACTGCGATGGCTTTGAGGAACAAGAGTTTCGGCTCCGCACAAGAGTTCGTCTGGGCCCAGAATGATTCCAGTATGTACGCTATTAGGGAGGGTACCAGCACAGTCAAGGTTAGAATATTATTAGAAGCATAAAAAAGTCTTCGATTATTAAATGTGAATGTATCCTAATTATAATGTATTTTATGCATTTTATCTTTTATCAATAATCAGATTTTCAAGAATTTTGCCGAGCAACGCAGTTTTAAACCTGAGTTTGGGGCTGAGCAAATATTTGGCGGCCACGTTCTCGGTGTTCGCTCTGTATCTGGGTTGGCCTTTTATAACTGGGATAACGCAGAGCTGATTCGTCGCATAGAGATAACTCCACGGGCTCTTTACTGGAATGAATCCGGTCATATGGTGGCTATCGTCACGGATGAAGTTTTCTACATCCTTAAGTACACTGCAGATGTAGTTGGTCAAGAAGGACAAGAAGTTACTGAAGATGGTTATGAAGCTGCTTTTGAGGTGAATAATATAGTCCTAACAACTGACGCATTGTTTTACCTATATATAATAATATAAAGTTGGTGAAAATTCATTCTGAATCATTTCAGGTTGTGCAAGGTGGAGAGGTGACAGAGGTAGTAAAGACTGGTGTTTGGGTTGGTGATTGCTTTCTCTATACAAATACTGCAAACCGTCTTCAGTATTGTGTCGGTGGAGAACTGGTTACTGTCGCTCATCTCGATCGTCAGATGTATCTTCTGGGTTATCTACCTCGGGAGAATCGTGTTTATCTCGGAGATAGAGATTTGAATGTAAGAACACTGAAATAGTCTTGTTGTTTTTAAAATTATATTTTACATCATAAGTCTGTCTCATTTCTTCTATTCTCACGAATTGTTTTAAATTTTAGATCGTGAGTTACTCCCTTTTATTGTCAGTGCTGGAATATCAGACAGCTGTTATGCGCGGTGATTTCTCATCTGCGGATGCTATTCTTCCCACAGTGCCGAGAGAACAACGCTCCAGGGTAGCCCATTTCTTAGAAAAACAAGGCTTTCAGGCACAAGCTCTGGCAGTTACGAACGATCCCGAACACAAATTCGATCTCGCTCTACAATTGGGTGATCTAAAATTAGCGTATCAGCTGGCTGAAGGTGACAAAGAGAATAGCAGTGAGCAGAAATGGCGACAGGTAAATTTTGATCTCTTTAGGTCACAATGACTGTGATATTAATGTAGCGATAGTAGCGATTCAAATGTACGACACCTTCCTTCATCTATTCTTCTATATAGATTGCTGATGCAGCTACTAGAGCTTGTGAGTTCAAATTAGCACAGGAATGTCTTGCGAGAGCTCGAGATTATGGTTCTCTTCTTCTATTGGCCACTAGCGCTGGAAATGCCTCAATGCTGTCGCGGGTTGGTGTTCAGGCTTCGCAGGAAGGCAAATCTAATGTGGCTTTTCTTTCAAAGTTTCTGTTAGGTGATTTGAATTCTTGTCTACAGGTAAAATGAATTTTTATTTATTTGTATTAGATTTGATTAGATTTCTGGAAAATTTTATCTCCACATATACATACATATTTATAAATGTCGCTTCAGCTCTTAATTGATACAAATCGTCTTCCTGAAGCGGCTTTCTTTGCTCGTACTTATCTTCCCAGTCGTATGCCTGCAGTTGTCGAAATGTGGAGAGAATGGCTCGCTGGTAGAACATCACAAAAAACGGCAGAAGCACTGGCTAATCCCCAAGAGTATCCCAATCTATTTCCTGGTCTAGAGGTAATGTTTGTTTGTTTTATATGTATGAACTTTAACTACATTATGTATTATCAACATAGATTTTAAATTCAATTGCGTCATCATTCATTTCAGGAGTCTCTCAAGACAGAAGTTTATCTTTCAACCAAGCAGGGTGCACAAGCAGCGCGCCCAGCCGCCAGTGCGTATCCTACCTTACCGGCTAATTATGAGCGGGACACAATTGAAGAGATGCGTGCCACTGAACAGAAGGGTCAAGTTTTTAATCCACCTGCACTGGACAGTAGTCAACCAATTATAACGAGCGATCAACCTTGCGATACTTTAAATACGGAGGAGGATCTTTACCAGTTTAAAGATGCGTCGGAAGATCTTCTCGACCGGAATAGAATACATCCAATTAAAGGGAATGATGTTCGGTCTAAATCGCCCATCAGTAGTGCACCTTCCAATCAGAATGATTCCAATAATTATGTCAAACCCAAACTACCAACACCCGAAACGGACGACGACATTGAACAGGAATTGGAGCGTGACATTGAAAATTTGAATATCGACAATTCAGTGAATGACTTAGATTGGGATGCAGACGACTTATCAGATGAGGACTGATGATGATGATGATGCAATAATTCATGTTGTTGTATAGAATATTATCAGCCTTTTATCATATAATAATAATGATGTGATGTGATGTTTGTCTACACTACACATCATTCTGTTTTCTCTTGTTTTTCTGACATTATGTATTAACTGAGACACCACCAACAACAACAATATTTTGGCCAATACTAGTTTCTCTATCTCTCTTAGATCATACATAAACATTGTTCAGTTGCGTGTGTTGCATCCATCGAGTTTGCAGCGACATTTGAATATCCCACTAGTATCATGATAAGCAGTTTTTGCGTAAAAAATCTTGTATTAATCAGCAACGAACGACTACCCATTCATATCAATTGTTTGTTGTATTTAATTTGATCGATAAAATTTTCTATCGATTGCTGCAACAATCTGCAAAACATGCCCAACATGTTCATTCTGATTTTCAATTCTATTTATTGATTTGTTGTTGTTACTCTCTACTAACGTTTTACGTACGTCCGTATGTGCGTATGTACGTAAATATGCCATTTTAACATTTTCTCAGAAGAAAGAAAGAGGTGTGTTAACTGCCGGCTGTGTATGTTTGTGTATTTGTGGAGGATATTTAAGTATGTACGTATTGTATGTAGTTTTATGTTAAGGCGTGCGTCGATCTATCCAGCATAATACCATTATAATAATATATATTATTATTATTATTATTAAATTGACTAAACTAATTTCACGATTTAAATAGGTGATTTTGTTTCTTTAAAAACATAATATGCATTTTTTCTTTGATTCTTCTTTCGATTCTCTGTCTCTGATTTACTGCAAAAATCAACAACCTGTTGAATTGAACATTGTTTAATTCCGTTGGAAATGTATTCTTCTCTTGTTTGGCATAGCATCCTACATACTATTTGAATGACTTGAATATATTGACTCTCTTGAGAGATCCGCATTACAATTAATTTTATCAATTATTCCTATAATAAAATAATAATCTCTCTTCAGTCTGTTTCTCCTAGTGATGTATTCTGTAAATTTTTTATCATTGTCTCAACCTGCTTCTATCTGGGATTTTATGGTGTTTCATCATGCTATATATATAGTTATTAAATATAAGAAATATTTTTTCTGATAATTTTATTTTCCAAAAAATACCTATGTTTGCTGTTTTCTGTTATTTCAGTACATAAATAATAAAGCAAACTGTCGCAAATTCATTTACTAACTTTTAGAAGAATTCGGGCTAGATGTGACAATGAAATATTGTAGTTTAATAATGGTGGCGATGGTAAAATATTTGTTGTTAGTCCTGGTACTATAAGAGATTTCGCTCTCAAAATATTGAAATGTACCTATATCGATGGTTTGTAGATGACACACGTCTGACAAATTCCTATCTCCGCCATTATAAAACTACTAATTTCAATTTATCACTTCTCTTAAACGCTTTATCTGAGTTTAATAATTTTCTCATTGAAAGAACGTATACATTATAAGCGCTTTCCAATGATATAAGAATTATTAAAATCAGTGAAGCGTTTAGTAGAAGCCATAAATTGAAATTTAAGTTTTATAATGGCGGAGATAGGAATCGTGTCATCTACAAACCATCGATATACAGTAATAATAAATGTATATTTGGCTTAAAATGGAAATCGCACATAACAGTAGGAGTATATTATGAAACATTATATACAATAGGTGACATGATCATTAAGGATTTTTTAGAAATTTTATAGATCGTATGTATGAATAGAAAACGAGGTTTTATGACGGTTAGTTCGACCATATAGGGAATTGAAAAATGTCCAGTATGTCGTAAACGTGGGAGCACAACAGAGTGCAGAGGATGATCTTGAGTAGACTCGGTCTTTAGCAGAAGTCTCAGACAAATTTATACGACGCGTGTTTAGATCCGATAAACATGAATTGCTGCAGTCTGGGTGGATGATGCCGTGATTTTAAAACATACTCTCCATCTCGGATTATTTGCGCGCGTGTCACAAATCTTTAGCTTCAGGAAATCATGTGCAAAAAATTGTTTATTTCGGATAGATTTTAGCTTTCTTTAATGCCGAATAAATAAATAAATTTAGTTTTATAATTATAGGTAGGTATGTCTCGATCAGATATATATGATAGAGGATCGAGGACTACGATATTATCGATAATAACAGTCCTCGTTACAGATTAAAAATATCCCCTTGCATGCCCTTAAATGGATGCAGTTATTACATTTCTAATGTATATGTCTTATCAAGTTTTATCGAGCTATTTTTCAACTTCACCGCTTAAGGTACACATGCAAGAACATTTGCGCCAGTTTTTTATTGATGATTCCAAATCTGAAATGCATAATCTTGCTGTTCCAATGAAATTCCTATTGAATTTAACTTCTAAGGCTTACCCATTGGTGTTGTAGTGAAAATATTGATATATGTACCTATTCATTGTTTTTCATGTTTTTTAAACAATCCGATTTGTACTTCTGAAATGATCAAAGACATTACATATATGCGCATTTGTTAATTTGTTTATGTTTTGTGGTAATTTTCAAATATTTTTAGGAGGTTCGGTAAAATATATAGTTCGGAATTTATACATAATATATTATTATATAAAACTGTTGCTATAACAGCTAGCGCTGGCCCATTGGTAGAGCTGCTGATTCTCAACCCAGGCAGAGGTCGGAATTTCAAAGCTGTGTTAAGTACTCTGGGGAATCGATAGCTGATTACGCCACAGATTGAGTACTAATCATATTATTATGCTTTTATTGTCGATCTGTTTATATTTATTATATTCATATATTAAATTTCATTTCTTTTATATTGTCTCTGCGATTAATACGTTATACTACTGATGATAAATTGAAGTAATGAATACTATATTATATAAATAAGGTTTTAATTCCCTGTAAATAACTAGATTTAAAATCAAGCTGTTTAAATAGGAATTTAGGATGAAATATAAAGAGTACGGAGTACAGGAATGAGTAAAAATTAAATTAAATGTGTAGTAAATTGGCTGGCGAAGGTACATAGAGGCGACACATTGTATAATGTATGTATATATTACGTAATAGTTCTACAATATAAAAATTTGTAAACAACAAAATTTTAGTAATGTCTTGAGTGTATGGCAAAATAGGAATGAGACATTTTGTAATATTCATACATCTAATGAACATGTAAGGTGTAAGGGAGAGTCCATTTTATATTTATAATTATCAGGCCAAGATATTTAATTTTCTGAACGTTCGTGATAGGATTCTCAACGTTCCGAAATTTAATCCACATTTCACAGTTTCAGAATTTCATTGGCAAGATCTTAATGATACATTTTTTGATCAGTAATGAAGGTTGACCTTAGGAGAGTATACATTTATTTAGAGTAATTGCGTAACCATAATCATAGAGTAAGGAGGGTTACACAGAGATCAAACTCGGCGAATTTTCCGTAAAATCGCTTGATTAAAAATATGAATGTTATTGGGCGGGAACGCCATATTTCACTGCCTCTGGTAAGTTTTTTTACCATAGAGTATAAGGAGGGTTACGCCTTACTCTATGATGTAGAGGGCGCGTTGAAATAGCAAGCCACATCGGATTTTTCATAATAGAAAATACTATATGATCCTCCAATATGTTATGTATCTACTCTTAGATTACCTACTGGTAATATTAAAATCACTTGGCATCAATTATCAATTACCTATATTTTCTATTACAGCCCTCCAACTAATATTCTCTATCACAACCCTCCAACTAATATTTTCTATAACAACCCTCCAACTAATATTTTCTATAACAACC
>JAYJLU010339953.1:2466-13553 GCA_036873645.1 Minona dolichovesicula | reverse complement strand
TTTCGAATCTTTGAGATTTTGTACAGAGAAAATAAGCAGGACTTGGTTGTAGAGTTGATTTGTTTGTCTAAGCTCAACGTTGAGTCGAGGAATACGAATCGGAAAACCATTCATAGAATCAAACTGATTGGGCTAGCTAGTTATTAAATTTATCATAAATATGGGTGTGAGTATAGGTTTTTCACATCAGGATGAGACAATCATACTTTAACATGGGACACCTGCACAGCGACTAGCATTCAAATTGAAGTTCAACATGAGATATTCACAATCCTGTGGAAATCCTTAGGAGTTGTTGTTGTGTTTGTAAAACTCAAGTTTTATTAGCGATCACACAAAATTAGACAGTTCTAAAAAATGTAAATGTAATATGTAGATAATATCTAATGAGTGAGATTTCCCAATTCTCAGTCATATTGATAAAACGGTGTTTATAATTTCTTTTGTTTAGCTGTCAAATTTGGATATCATTTTATGCAAGCTGGATGCTTTCATCAATTCATTTGGTCAATTAGCTCAATATTTGGATACCAGGCGACATTATCTTCGTACTGAAGGTATATATTTACCAGACAGACCCTCACACATAACGCCCTGTCATCCAGACAATATCAAGCAAACAGATAAATCTGATATCTATGAGGACAGATTGGCTATTCTCACTCAAAATATGGAGGAATTATCTGTTGAGGTAGACACAATTTAATTGTTTTAATTCGCCATATCATCTTATATTGTAAGCTTTCACATTGTGTCAATAAATATGTCGGCCAATAAAACGTGAGCACCACTCGACGATTCAACTAAATTAAATTAACTACATAGTAGGATTTTTTTCGTGTTAAGACATGATGATTAGCATGCTAATAAGTCATCGGATTTAATAAATTTAGAATAAAACGTCAGCTATTTGGGGCCGCTGCTTTGTTCGCCTTGTAGTCGGAAGGTCGAGTGCTCGATTCCTTCTCCAGGCGTTGTGAAATAATTAATGTTAAACTTCACTTCTGTGAGGTTTACTGCTTGGTACTTGTGTCAGAAGCAGGTTTAAATGCTCTCTGGGCCTAAGCGCCGTCACTTGGCTGCTACGGGAGGCCTTATCCAGGTCACGTTTCAATTGTTAGTGTCTCACTACTCTTGACTTTGTAAGTAGTAAAAAATACTTTGGCAAAAGGAATTTTAATGGCTCATGGTGCAAATAACTTCTTCATAAGCATCATGATGCATTCTTTTCTTTTCAATATAAACCGGCGCGCGTTGTCAACGCAAATTCCCAAAACTAATCCATCATGTCATCATATAACATCAAAGCCCAAACTATCCACGTGACAAAGAAGGAGTGTCATATTGGAGTGTTCTACCAAGCCAATTGCATATTTTTCAAGTTAATGCAGAGTTATTGATTAGTGTATAGACAATCATATATCATATACAATATACTTTATTTCTCTGAAAATATATTATAAATTATGTTAGAAAAGTTGAGGATTTTTACTCTCCAGAAGTCGTATGTAAGATGTGAAAACATTTTTTTTCCAAATTTCCAAATCTTTAAAACAATTTATTTAATTTGATGAAACATAGTTCTCTGAAGAGATTGGAGGTACTTAAATCGATGCGTCTACTTAACATTGAACAGTGGAGTTTATTTCGAATACATAATCATATATCATAACAATTCTAATTTTTGTAGGTCTCCAATAATAGTAATACTTGCTATCAAAGTGCAGATAACCTCTATGTCCTTCTTGCGGAAATGGTGAGCTTGGTTAACCGAGAGGTGGCAGCTATTAAATCTCAATCATCCATGGCCACAGAGGTGAGTACAAAGTTGGTGGAAGAGGCGTCTATAAGAATTCAAAGATTGTATGAGCAGCGAAATAAGCTAACCAAAAATACAAGTTGAAATAAAATGAACTGACCAAAAACTTAATGTTATAACCCTGTGATTTTACTTTGATTGATATACTTCGAGAAAAATTGCAAGTAATAGTTATCATTTGAAATGTAATAATTTACCTATATTTATATATTGCTGTAACTACCTATCTTTAATAAACTATAAATTCTTAACCACTGTTTTTATCTTTTTGGATAAGTTTATCCTGATGTTTAAAAGTACAAACACATGTGTTAATAGGAAGTAAGTTGTGATGCCCATACCAATTCATATAGTTTATCTTCCCTGAATATGTATTAATCTGTGTTTGTCAGATAGAGGATATAGATCAGTAAAAAATAGATGCATATAAAATAAAAGGTTGTTTTGTGGACATTGTGAATTCCTTTTTTCAGTATATGATCTGAAAACTCTAGACAAAATCCCGAATAACACGAAAGAAAAGTATCAAAGATGGCCACTACATGCAATTTTTGCTAAAATCATGTCATGGTTTTATGTTTGAATAATTCCTCGGCAATTTTGCACAGTTTGCAATCATGAATCATTATAGAATAAATGTGATTGTCAGTTTTGCTATGCTCGAGACGTTATTTGCATATTATAATAGAAGAATGCACAGGGATGATATCAATCTTATAAAGACAAGGTGAATGACAGGCGAAATTAATCTATATTGGGCAATGAAAAGTTGGGAAAACGGTTTGAAAAGATTGTTTTTTTAAAGAAACTGTTGCATACGTAATATCAATTTTTTAATTTTTATGACGTTAAATAAAACAGCTAAAGCTAAAAATAATTGGTTTCTTATGAGCTATTGACAGGTTCTATTATAATGTATGCCAACTTAGATCAGGTGTTAACACTAAAAAATATTAAAATTTTGTTTTATTTAAGTAATTAAATAGTGAAAATATAGTCGCCAAATAGTCCGATGTTTGAGAAATTTTCGTTTCTTTTATATATTGAAAAATAGGATTGCAGCAATAGTGTATTCACTTTCAATTGAAAAATTGTTGGAAAATAATGCTCTTCTTTTTCATAAATATATTGTGAACAATGCTCCATATAAGATCTCTAATTTTTCTAAGTCTCTCTCTTCTTCTTTCTGGAACTGATTGTCATAAATATTTACAAGATGTAATAGATAGAAATTGTGCTGATAATGAAAACGATATTTTTATTGACCCTGTTTTTGGCTTTGCATTTAAGCTAAAATTACTGAAAGCATGGGCCTTTTCAATTACTTCATCTATATTGGTTGGACTAAGTGGAGTTATGCCTCTGCTTCTTATTCCTTCAAAAGCAGGATCTTATTTAAGGAGTAAATGTAAGCCAATATATTACTTTTATGTTAAAATATTTGTTAATTAATTGTTAGAATGGATATAGTGCTAGATTCGATTGAGGATCTTTTTATTATTTAGTAATAATTATTATACACATTTAGATAATAAATGTAGGGTTGAAATTTGTTAGTATATTTGGGTTGAGATAATACCTTATACCCCTTTACCTCACTTACAAATATCTCTTACTGGCTATTATTCTATCATGACATTTTGAGTCATATAAAAGTATAATGTAGAAGTAGGAATGCTTCTGATAATTGTGTCACTAGTTGCAAATAGCTCATTCAAAGTATAAGTAGCTAGAACAATGAGTAATAAATAGTCCATTAAGCTAGATGAATGTGTATTGTTAATTGCAGCACTGATGGCATATTTTCTTTGTTAGCTGAGTGACAGTCAAAATATTATCTTTTTACTTAAAAAGTTTATAATTCTAGCTTGAATCTTTTTTGAATAAAAAGAAAGAACATTAGATCAAAAAAGTGATAGAATTATTTTATTTTAATCTTTTATAAATAAATTTAGTCTAAAAGAATACTTTCTACATTTTAAAGAAATCTAGATATATACTTAGGTATCTAATATCCATATAGTTATATGCAAGATAGTCAAATTAGATCTGCAGTTAGCTTATAAAGGCATAAATCTTTAATTATATATAATTGTATAAAATCTTTACCTATTTTATATTATTAATCACATTTATATTTGTTTTTTCTCAAATATAATGACATTAGTTTATAGTTAACTAAATTAAAATGATTGCTTTATTTGTTAATATGTTATTAAATTTTTAAAAGGTTTTGTTTTGATTTTTAAAATTTTAAAAAAGGTTTTACAAAGAAAGGTTCAAAATAAGAATAATCAAATTCAAATTCAAAATAAACAAAATCAAATCAATTGCTCAATTAGGTTCACTTGTCCACAGATCATGCCATGTTTTTAATTGTCCCTTCAATAAAAATCCACCACTCTACAATCACCTATTACATATATCTCTATGACTATAATAAATAAGCATAATACTGGCAATCATCAAAAAACATAAATACATATGTATGTAATGTGACCCTTCACTTCTATGGAAAATTAGAACCACATTGGATATCACAGTATTCCAGATTAAGATGGTATCCAAGTTAGTTCTAAATTATATGTGCTTGCACATAGACTCAATGTAAAACATCAACAATACATATATAGGTGATTCATACTACAGAAAATGATGAATAATTGTGAATATAACTTATAATGTATTCTGATAATATATAATTTGTTAGTGTAGTAAACAACATCAACACACAATCTAACATTCTCAATTTTATTTTTATTTTTCACAAAATTATTTTCTTTATTTTCAATTTGATAATGCTTCCCAATTTAATTTTGAAAGAATAATTCTCATTTGACAGCTATACATATTATCAACTTGTGATATAAAATTTCCTTATTTGGAATACAGTCGGGCCGGGCCCACTTAATAGGCCCACTTAACATCATGTACATAGCTGGTGATTTGTAAAATCGTGATAATAACCGGATAGTGATAATAACAAAGTAGATTGCCTTCCTGTGCAGGATCGGCCGGATCCCGGCCGACGAGCAGGACACAACAACAACAAAGTTTACTAAAAATCAACATAAAGGTGAATGAGTAGTACATATATGTAGTAAAGAATTAGTGATTAGTACAGATAAGTGGTACAATATGTACTGGAAATACATAATATGTAGTATTAAACTGCTAGTAGCTAGAGCACAATCTGCAATTAGCACAATCTGCAATTTGCACAATCTCCGCCAATCACAGTTAATAAGACACAATAGCTAGAGTATCTGCGGCAGCAGATTATGTCCATTGATTATTTCTAGTGCTTAAATTTAGTGACATTATGTGAGTAAAATTATTATTGCATTGATAGAAAGTGATATCGTTCTGAAGGATTTTATGATAATAAGCGAGATGTGATATTAAGCAGGCCCGACTGTATATGAATTCCAATGAATAATTGATAATATCATGGCATTGTGTGGTATCTTAAGGTATCTATCTTTTCGCAACTTCACAGAACTATTCTTTGTTTTTATTCAGTCCTGTAGAAAAGTGATTGTGATGACAATAATATTTTCATTTACACAATTCTAAAATACACACAAGGCATTGGTTCATTTTACTTCAATCATATTTCATTTTAGCTGGCCAAAGAGCTCTTAATCGTTGCCTCAGTTTTGCAGTTGGCAGTATACTTGGTGATATTTTCATGCACCTATTACCAGAAACTTGGGATCAATCTAGAGGTAAATATTGTAGAATTGTAATTTAACAATTAACATTTACTTTTCTCAATAAATAATCAAATATACTTCTTCATTTTAGAATCGGGAGTTGGTAATCAATTGCATATTGGATTGTGGATTATATTTGGTATATTGTCCTTCCTAATTATTGAGAAAATATTTACTGATGAAGATGAAGATGACTCCATAAAGGACGATATTAAAAAAGTATTTGCATCAAAATTTTAATTAAATTAATATATAAATTGTTCATTGTTTGGTGATAAAATACTAGCTTAAGTTGTCCTCTATATAGCTTTGATGTCCTCTCAGACAATTTATTTTTATAAATAAAGCTTATCCTCTGTAGCGACTCTATACGATATATTTATTTGTTAATCACAAAGAGCAGAATTCTGTTAAAGAAAATGAAAATGTCGAAAAGCCTCAATTTGATTGAACAATGTAAACACAGTTATTTGCTGTTAACTGGCGAAACATTCTCTTGTTAGCTTCACACACACACACACACACACACACACACACACACACATATATATATATATATACGTATATAGGCTGTGTGCAAAACAAATAACTTTGAATGCCTATTGCTACTACTATCAGAATTTTAATTTTCATTCATCTAAATGATTGAAACACAATTATTGATCGCTACAACAATATACTGCAGTTAAAATACTAGAGTAGATAGAAACTGCTACATATATCTTTCGGATCCATACAGTATTTCAATGTCTATCCATTCCAATGTAATACTTAATTACATAGGGCTTTGACTCTCAATACTAAAATGCATAGCGAAGATTTTGTTATACCACTGCTGATAAATTCCTATCTCTGCCATGTCTTTGAATATATATATATATTCTGGTGGATTATATATTATTAATTATCTTTAACAGAGAATTTCAATTTTCATATTTACTATATACATATATATATATAACGCTTTCTAAAGATAGAAGAGAATTATTAAATATAATGAAGGCGTTTATGAGAAGCGACACTTTTGAAATTGGTGCATGGAGTAATAAGACCAGCGATATACAATAAACAATAATATATCAATATAATTGCTATAAATATTATCAATAAGCTCTTCATCTAGTACCGTCGAGTGGCGTACGACCACAGGCGATTTACATGGTAGTTCTTCTCCAATTATTCCTGTTGTACGCATCTCTCGTCATGTTCTTGGTAGCCAGGTTTTTCACGCCCGTGGGGTTGTCAAACTATCGGTCGGGTAGCAACTTGGACCCATTCCAATCCTCCTTCTGATCTCTTTTTCACACTGCTCTTCATTTTCAGAGCTTCTATAAGAAAGTAAAATTGCTAACAATTCCTACACTATCTGGTCATTCAGCCAGATATTTCTCCGATGTCTCCATTATAGTCATCCTCCTTCATTTCCTGCAATAAGTTTTCAATATCATTTCGATGAACATTTCATGTAGCTTTCATTTCATTTTATTTTTCAAAAAAATCAGGAATTGGAAACAGACACTCAAAATGGTGACTCTTTGAAAAGCTACAATCTCAGATCGACTTCCGTAAATGGAAATAATACTACCACTCGACAGAGATCAAAGAATCAGACGTTGAATGAACCCGATTCAAAGCACTCACACAAACTGACAAAGCATGAAAAAGAAATCAGAGTAAATATTAAAATTCTGTGATATTTTTCGTTATTATTTCAGAGTAAATACAAACTGATAAGCTAACTGAGAGAAATATTGTATATTCTTAAAACTATCTCTTGAAAAAGGGTCCAAAATGGTTGCCCAGCTTATTAATGAGTTTTATTAATAATGATAAGGGACATCCACTCCCGAAAAGTGTTTGGTAATTGAATATTAATTTACTTATTTTTAATAAAATATGGCAAATATGTCTGATTGTTTTAAGTCGTTCAATTATGTTACGTGATTTTTGTTACATGATTGCATTTGTTGTTTGATCTACTTCAGAGAGGAAGAGGTATGTAATTTTCTTAGTTAGCTTTTTAGTCTTGATAGTCTTCTCATAAATTTTGAAATTATTTTTGTTAACCAGATGGAAGAAATGTTGTTAAGAATTTAAGTTGTGACCAATAAGCTATGCTACGAAGTAGACAAACGCCTTTTCTAGAGAGGCTAAAAGAGATTATTGTCTGATATCTGTGGCGTATGGTGTATATGAGACTTGTGTCATGTTCATGGTGGAGTAAGTATCCACTGGGTTTTGTGGATTTACCCTGACTTTCCAAAGTTTTGACGATCTGTAAAAATTAAGAAAACAACGCGACCTTCAAGAGTTTAACGAAAAACCCCTTAATTGTCGAAGGATAATTGCTATAGATACTGGATTAATCTTTATTAAACCTCGAAGTTTTTAGCGAAACCCTTTTTTTCCTTCTCCTCTCTCTTACCACTCACCTTTTTTCCTCTTCCTCTCTCTTACCTCTCCCTTCTTCCCTCCCTTCTTTTTATTCCTCCTCTCTCATTCCTCTCCCTTCTTTTTCCTTCTCTCTCTTACCCCTCCCTTCTATTTCTCCATCTCTTTCTTCTCCCCTTTCTTCTTCACTCGTATCCCCTCTCCTTTTTCTTTACAAGGGGAGAGAACAATTGCTTCCACACTAGTGGGCACAGATATATTTCCCTTTTGCTTTTAGGTATAAATCGACGAAATGAACAACTCAATTGCAGATTTTTATGTTCCACAAATAATATGGTGGCCTTATATAAATATTTTATCTGGTTGAATGATTGAAAAATTGGTTTGCTTTTTAAATCAGTTTTTTGCCATTGTCATTTAATTTTAGAAACTGAGTCAGAAACATCTAGTAAGTTTAATCAGATGAACCAAAATCATTGAAAGGGCTGTGTGTTATATCTGCAATTTGTGTGACATTCTAGTTGAGATTTCATTGGCTGAGACATTTTCATACGGAGGAAAATTATTGATAAGAAACTGCTTCCTAGGGAGAATTTTATTGATTACTTCTAATCAGTGCACTGCAGTCTGTCTGTAATTGTGAATGAGCGTATCTTCTCCAGTTGATCAATATAATCAATGATGTTTTCATTATTGGATATGTACATAAGTGACAATCTATTATGCAAAAATTATCTTTAAAATCTCTGCACTTCAGTTTATATATTATGTATTTGGACTGTAGCCATAAATGATGGTTGATTAGGATTGGTTACTGGCGGTAATGACGTCATCACCAATTGTACCCACACAAACGAGCCCTTTTAAAATTTGATTTTGTATAACTCAGTTATAGGTTGCTATGTTTATGATATTTGTAGGTATTTTTATTTTACCGTGGTAATCTTGGCTGGGATATGACATGCTTTTTGGTGCTTAAATATCTGGAATTTATCAGTTTTTGACATTTTATCAATATCATAATCAATACTATGTTTCATTATCTCAAATAGTTTCAATTAATAGTCATTGCATTTTATATGACTTCTAATGAATAAGAAAAGTGAACATGAAATTGACTTAATATATTGTGGTGGCAAGTGATGTAATGTAATTTCTGTAAAATTAATAATGAGTAAGTTTACATATTTCTGGGTAATGAATAAGTTTACATATTTCTGGGTAATGAATAAGTTTACATATTTCTGGGTAATGAATAAGTTTACATACTTTTGAGTAATGAATAAGGGTTTATGGTTTATAAATGTACCAATAAATATATCCATTATAGTTTTCATTCTGAATAATGTGCTTATTTATATTTGACCCAATATTTGTTGATTCCCCTTGAAGAAATCGTTTCTCGCATATATTTAGAGAATTCTCAACAAGTCTTCAATCATATAATTATTTCTGTCTCCATTTTCAGATTGAAGGTTATATGAACTTGTTTGCGAATGTGATTGATAATTTTATACACGGTTTAGCTGTGGGCGGCAGTTTCCTTATTTCAACGAATGTGAGTATGAATTTGTGTTAGAATAAGCGAGATCTAATTGACAATGCCTCTAATACTAATTTATTTATTCAGGTCGGTATTCAGACCACGTTTTGTATCATGATTCACGAAATACCTCATGAAATCAGCGATTTTGTGATTCTATTAAGGGCTGGATTCAATCGGACTAAAGCTGCCAAAGCGCAAGTAGGTCGACACGCACAGATATGTATTGCTCATAGCTTTTTATACACACTACTTATCTATGCATTACCAATGAAGGTGACACATTCTGTGACTGAAATTGTTTCATTCATTATTTCGATTCATTCGATTCATTTCAACACTGTTCTTTATCGATTCTATTCCTTTCAACACTGTTCCTTATCGAGTCTATTCCTTTCAACACTGTTCCTTATCGATTCTATTCCTTTCAACACATCCTTTTCTATTCTATTCCTTTCAACACTGTTTCTTTTCTATTCTATTCCTTTCAACACTGTTTCTTTTCTATTCTATTCCTTTCAACACTGTTCCTTATCGAGTCTATTCCTTTCAACACTGTTCCTTATCGATTCTATTCTCTTCAACACTGTTTCTTTTCGATTCGATTCCTTTCAACACTGTTCCTTATCGAGTCTATTCCTTTCAACACTGTTCCTTATCGATTCTATTCCTTTCAACACTGTTTCTTATCGATTCTATTCTCTTCAACACTGTTTCTTTTCGATTCGATTCCTTTCAACACTGTTCCTTATCGATTCTATTCCTTTCAACACTGTTCCTTATCGATTCTATTCCTTTCAACACTGTTCCTTATCGATTCTATTCCTTTCAGCACTGTTCCTTTTTAATTCTATTCCTTTCAACACTGTTTCTTTTCGAGTCTATTCCTTTCAACACTGTTCCTTATCGAGTCTATTCCTTTCAACACTGTTCCTTATCGAAGAAATATTTGAAGTAAAAGGATAATTTCGTTATACCTATTGTTTAAATTTATGAATTAATACATTTTGTTTAAAGATCTACCGATTCATGGCTTATTTACTATTCCATATTTATTTCAATAATGTGGAAAGTATGGAAATAAGTTGTCTCGTTAATTTGAAAACAGTTTTGAAATGTGAATTCATTTGGTGGAGATATGTGTGTGTGTGTGTGTGTATTCTCTGTAAATGAATGAGTCAGTGAATATATAAATACTGAACAGTGAAGAACAGATTGTGTTGACAAACCTGCATTCATTTTGTTTAAACAGAAGGAAGTGCATTTCCGGTACATTTCGGTAATTGTTTACACAGAAATAATTAGGGGACACTCTTTCAATCACCACGAATACCGATTCAATCAAACTGATCATTATGTTGTTCATTATGTTTGTTAGTTTAAATTAATTTCAATATTTTGTTAATGACAACCTCAATAAATGGACTGGCACCAATATTGTGATAGATATGTTCTTCTATATTGTGATAGATATGTTCTTCTATATTGTGATAGATATATTCTTCTATATTGTGATTGATATGTTCTTCTATATTGTGATAGATATGTTCTTCTATATTGTGATAGATATGTTCTTCTATATTGTGATAGATATGTTCTTCTATATTGTGATAGATAT
>JAYJLU010338842.1:0-13554 GCA_036873645.1 Minona dolichovesicula | reverse complement strand
AATTGTTCGAGTCAGTGTTCGAGTCACGGATCAAACAGTCATCGCTAGACTGTTTAGGACGAGAAGTAATAAGTGACAGCATTATAATGCTGTTGAAATAGTCGCCTGCATCGGGTTGAGTTCCTTCTTTTTATGCTAATGGTTAAGTTAAGACTCTGCTAGGAATGGAATATGATTAGTACTCAATCTGTGGCGCAATCAGCTATCGATTCCCCAGAGTACTTAGCCAGGTTTGAACCATCGACCTCTGGGTTGAGAGTCAGCAGCTCTACCAATGGACCAGCGCTCTGTACAAAGTATCGCATTCTGATTGTATTCTTATACCGAGACAGCTCTGAACTGGATGTTCAGTTGTCCAGATTGAGCGGGAGATTTCTACCAACAGTGATATTTTTATTCCTCAGAAGCAGTGGCTGCATATTTATTCTTAACCTACTGGCAGGAATCACGGGATCAAGTCGTACCATATTTGGGTCGATCACTTTAGTTTTTCTAGAGATTGAGAATTAGCAAAGATATTGGTAAGTCACTCTGACTACAATCCAGTATAATTTATCAACATAGTAGAAACCCCTCTACGGCGGACATAGAAGCCTGAATATCGTAGTCGTAGTACTTTGTTTTATATGATCTGTGTAAGAACGCAAGAGGGAATAACGAAAATACCTGACATTGTCACCTATTAAGAATCGATTACCACACAACATACAGGGTCAGTCCGAAAAAATTTCGTTTTTCAAAAGTTAGTGAAAAAATATATTGAAATGATATTTAGAATTATGTGTACATGAAAACCAATTTAAACGTATTCATCATTATCATTTACATACCTGATAATGTTCCCTCAGTTTGGAAATTTGGTTCCTCGTTAAATCTATTAAGGTTTCATTCAAATAATCTTGCAGTAAATCTCATTATCAAATCTTATTTTTGACTGTTTCATTTCCAGCAAATAGGGGAAAACGGCATCTTCATTGAATTCAATTCAATTTGATTCAGTTTGATTGAATTCAATCAAACTAAATATTAGACCCTTAGACAAAGCATTGCCGACTATTTTAGGGTTGTTAATGGTGCCTATTTCCATAGAATTTGCTCCGGAAATAGGATGTTTATGAATAAAATTAATCAACGGTTAATAATAAAGGTCAAGCCATAAAACGAAATTATTTTCGGACTGACCCTATACATACGCATATAAACAAGTATGACACCCCTGATAAATTATATCTGCATGAAAATTTGGTCTAACCCGAATAATATACCTATACCTACATACAAACAAGGCAATGCTGGGTGTATGTTAATGAGACACACAAAGCTACTATGGCTCGTCATGTAGTGAGCGATCACTAATTTTCATCTCGAAGGTGATTTCTAACTGGAATTACCATCGTGCTGTAATTCACTAATACTGTGAGTGTCAGACTGAATAAATTTGTGGAGACAATAATTGGAAACACACAATCTGCAGAGGAAAATCGATGAAACCTCAACTGTGATTGGCTAAGAAATAATGGTTGACTTCTAATCACCGAATAATTTAGCTTGCCTACAGCTGCTATGTTTTCAATAGTCCCTTTAATGAGATTCAGATCACCAATCTAAAGATAATTTAGAATTAGTACATATATTAGATCTCTATGGAGTACACAATTCGAGGCGCTATTGTTTCTAATTGTAGACATTAAAGTTTATTGGAGGCACTTAAAGAGTATGTACAATTAAACTATGTTTGCATTAATAATTGTTTAATTGAATAAATGTTTTTTTGTTTTTATAATAATTTTGGGACAATCAGAAACATGGCGTCTGCAGGCAAGCGAACCCAATCGATCAATTCATTGGTGATTAGAAGTCAGCCATTAACTCTCAGCTAATCACAGTTCAGTATTCGGACGTTTTGCCTGCAAATTTAGAGCTTCAAATGTTTCCTTAAATGAAATTAGACCTGTCACTATATATATATATATATATATACCAGTATTACATCTCTATGATATAATGCAAATGTATAAGAGCCATTTATAAAATTTAGAACCGTGGCCAGAGTCCTCTATGTCCGCAATTTATGTAATTATTTACAGTCCGCCGCAAAGGGGTTAAAATAGGAATTCGGTGAAGATTCAAAGTTTGCATTAAGTAGAGGCAGAGAGAATATTAAATAAATCCGTTCTATTTCATTTTTGTAATTATAAAATTTTTCACTATACATTTATTCAGCTATATGCTAACAGTAATTAGCTATACTATACGTGGCTTTCATATATTATTTGTCAACTCCTTTTAACGTAAATCTATAAAGCAGGATACGTGTTTGAAATTGGTTTTTATTGTACAACTTTATCACCTAACGACCTTTAAGTAGGATGCAATAATATAACTGTTAACATCTAATATAAAAATTTCTGAAAAGAAAAGAAGACTCAGTAATAATCAATTACGTTGTAACGATTACTTCAACACAGCTATATATTTACACAAGACAATCTCAACATATACCTATATCATCATATCATCACAAGCTATAATTTAACCAAACTCAATTTCTTATTGTTCTCAAGTAGGTATGTCTCAGATATACTAACAGAGAATAGTCATCGATTAATGTGACTTCAATCAACTTTTTAACAGACAATTATTCAGCAAAAATACGTCTTTTAAGAATATATTCATGATTTAGTTTTAGTAATTCAAAACAAATGGAATCGAGTCAATCACAATCTGAAAGCAACCAGGTTTGTACATTTAAAACATTTAAATTATTCTTAAATGAAACTAACATATTATTAAATAGTGTTCAAACAATGTTCAAAAAGTGAAGTATGAAAATGAAGTATAAACATTAATTAATCTTATATACATATAGAAATTCATTAGAGTTTTAGTTTTAGTATCAGTTTATAAGTATACATTTGTTTGCAGTGACGTCATATACTCATTATATAAATCAATTTATTTTGATGTTCGTCTTGGTGTGACCCAATTCTTATTATGTAAATAAATAATAATTCATAATTTTCAGGAAGTTAATGTTGAATTGTTTTGGGCCGCAGTCGATGGCAATACTGAGAAATTAAAACAGTGCATTAACAAAGGAGCCGATATAAATTTTATTAGGGTGAGTACGCGGAGTTCGAAAAAATACATATATTACTATATTTATAAATATATTTACTAATAATGAACTTTAGTTCGTTATACAGTAGTCCCTGTTTATAACGACCTTGTCTATAACGATACGACCTTAAACGACCTTAAAATTTTGCACGGATTGATTTCTCCTATCTCTTCCATATTACTTCCCCTGTCTATAACGACTCCCTGCCTAACACATATTTTGGCAAAATCTCAACTTTTACCTGTATATAGCGACTTTTCATATAGCCATCCTACATTTAAAAATACTAAATCTGTGAGAGATCATTTATTACCTACGTATATAGTAAGATGGGTATTCAATTATAAATCGAAGCGGTAAACATTAAATAACTAACCCAATGGGAAACATTGCCGCTGACCACGTTAGCCTTTGACGCAAGTGGATCTAATTTATTAATTGGCTGTATTCATTTGAATAAGATGTGTATTGGGTTGGCATATCAGCTGTTAGTTATTATGTCGCTATAAATTAATCCACCATTTCATTCTTTGTATAGTGAAACTGTCTATATAGGTAAATACCTGAGCTTAGTGTTAATGAGACTGCGTAAGCAGCAATGCCGAGTGCGAGCAAGCTCAGTGAAACTACGTAACTGTCATCTCATAGTGGCTCACAATGATGTGAAGGCTAGCTGTTCATCTTTCGGCCTTTCTTGTTAGGGCGAGACAATGCATTACTCCATGCTGATTTATGTCAATATGATACACATTTGGAATATTAGTATGGGGAATGCCCTACCTGTATATATCGACCAACTGTCTTTAACGACTTTTTTCGTGGCAGAAAGGAAGTCGTTATAGACAGGGACTACTGTAACAATTTGCGAACTCCTCGGGTGAGTATCTTGCTTGAATAAACTTGAAATTTTAGGACGGTTGGACTGCACTTCACTGGTCATGTTTTCATGGACACACAGAGTGTACGAAGATTTTATTGCTGGCAAATGCAGATGTAAATGTAAAAACTGATGTAAGAAAGTATTTTCTAAAATACAGGTTATTCAAAACAATTCAAAACAATCTACCAATGCCTTTTAAAGAAAAATATCGAACTTACTGTAAATGTAAAATGGTATTTTGTGTTCTAACTTTTATTTCTAAAGATTGTTTTTCTTGTAACAATGTCTTTAAAATCTTTAATAATGTATTGTGTTTGGATATGTTTAAATTTTTTTTTTAAACTGAGGAAAACATTCTTCAATATAGTATTAGGAATATTCTCAATCATAACAACCTCTGTACAAATGTACAAATCCCTCTCCTTCTCAAATATGAACATATCACTGAGCTATGGACGGCCAAAACGAATTTTAGATGTTTAAATTAAATTGTAAAAGTCACAAAACAGAATTCAATTTGGTTACATATAACTCAAAACAAAATAAGACAAAATATCTTAATATCGCTTGATATTATTATCATCTTGGTACATATCAGATATGTAAAATAAAATACTTGTGTATACAATTATATTCTTTGAAGTTTAATTTTGCAGCAAGAAAAATCACCTCGAGATCTTGCTAAAGATCAAGGTCATGATGAAATTGAAAATATGTTTATGCTGTTTCCCTCATCAAAGCGGAAGGAATCTTTAGTAAGTTCATGTATTTAAAACTATGTAAATGAAGAAATTGTGATGATAAGCGTGATGAAATAATAGTATGCTTATAAGTAGACGCATATACAATATATTCTCAATATATTCAGTCTATATTTTAGTATTTAAGCTCAATTTATAATTAAGCATAAGCAAAATAATGACAAGCAACGTCATGGAATTTAAAGATAAAGAGTTTATGCTTTTTTCTTAATCATGAAATGATAATTGTCATCTGTTTGGAACAATTTGTTACATTACAGCAACTAAGAAAATCCGAAAGTACAATGCCCATAAACGGTAATTTTTACATATTCTTTTTTTAAATCAAGAGATCAACTCACAATATAATTGAAATTTTTGGATTGATAGTTGTTATCTAATACGTATCAATTGCCTTGTTTGTAACAGCGATACAATATTTTCACATTTTTAACGTACCTATACATACTAATGCCAATTAATTATATTTAAAGGAAATAAATTCGTCTGATAGTTCTTTTTCAAAAATTTATGCTAAATTCATACCTATGGAATAACGTTCTTTTAATATTTTCTTTTAAATTGCAGAACACTTGAGTGAGATTGTTATACAAAACTTTGCATCAGTTCGTTTTGACGATGATGTACTTCATTTCGTTGATTTAAAAATCAACGATAGGGTGAAATTACCTTTAATTGATGAATGCTTGCACGGTGTATTAAAATGGAGTGGAATGGTGGACTCAATCCTCTGTGGTGGAATAGAATTGGTGAGAAATGGATATCTACTAATTCACCTTGTCACCTTGTGCTGCCAAGTCGAGCACGACTTTTAGCGACCTCGCAGCACAAGACACGCCACGCACTTTTGTTGGCCGTCCTTCTTTTAAGTTCTGACAGCGCAAACCTTGTGATTTCTTCCAGTTCTTCAGTCCACCGACACGGCGGAGTCTTCCTCTGCGTCTCGTTCTATCAGTAGATACCAGCATAATTTGACTTTCCATACTGCCGACTCTGACGATTTGCCCAAAATATTGTATTTTCAACTTCAGAATTACACGAGAATCAGATGTTGGGTTACCCATTGCTTCCAGGATCTCTGAATTCCTCTTCATGTAGACCCATTGAAGTTCATGTAGACCCACTCGGAAAATTCTTCGCCAGCACCACATTTCGAACTAGTCAATCCTTTTCTTGTCTGGCTTCTTTAATGTCCAAGGCTTAACCCCGTAGACTACAATGGAGAAGATCAGAGCTTTGACTAGGTTGGTTTTAGTCGCTAAGGTGATGTCCTTCTAAATGTTGCTTAACATGGCCATTGCTGAACGCGCCTCTTGATTTCAGGAGTGCAGTCAACTTCCTTTGTTATCTTACAACCGAGAAAAATGAATTCGTCTACTACTTCAATACCTTCTCCTATATTGAAAGCTTGGATATTGCTATTCATCAACATTTTAGTTTTTTGAACATTTGACCCGCTCTTTCACTTTCATATAATCGCATCTCTAAGAAATTTATCATCACAAAAATATCCATACCATAAAACGACTATAAATAATCACCAATACATTTTAAATGATTATAAATTAGAGATGTGTCATTCATTTTAATATTAATTTGATTATTATACATTTTAAGCATACATACATATTAGTACAGATTATAAAGGTGAAAACGGTGTTTTCATGTACGTTCAAAGATTTTGCTTAATTAGAACAGTTATAGTTAGAACAGTTATGAGATCCAATTATTAGAGTAACCAATTATTATATAATGAATAAATTTTAGTGAATTCTTTAGTACGTCACCCCTTTCGTCAATCTGAGAGCTTGTCGAGAAATTTTTTTGACATCTTCGTAGGTAGTTTTACAAACCAACCATATGTCATCCCTTGACTGAAGGAAAGTGAAAATTCGGTGGTTTAATTCTGAATCCCGATATAAATGTCTTATTCTTCGCCCAGCTGCCAGACCAGACAGACCCGAACCTACTTTATCTGGTGTGGAAAAATGTTACAGCAAGAATCTTCGCTTTTACAAGAGATGCAGAGCTGTCAAGGATTACCAGCCTTGGCTAACAAATAACTGCTCTATGCCAGTAACTGATAGTGTACAAGAGAGATTGCAGACCTGCCTGGTCTTGTAAGTCTTCTGTCTACCAAACAAGGAAACTTTGAGCTCATTTGACTGATAATAAAGATAATAACTATATTTAAACTTAACTATGTAAATGAAAATGAATGTTTACTCTCGAGTATACACTTTTTAGAAATATTTTAATATTTAATTCTGTATTTTAGGATGATAAAAAACCCTTTGGAACCAACGGCACATTTTTAGAAATACATTTGTTTAAATCTGGTCATAAACGAGGAGTTCTTGTCCCACTTAAGTATATTCAGGCTTGTGAGAAGTCTGATAAGCAGAGTGGTAAGATATATAGTCTCATTAATTTATCACATTTTTAAATGTAAGGTAATTACCGTAATCCACTTTAACATAATTATGTACCTCCATCTCTGGTTCTCATTGAAGCAAGTCACAAGTTAATGTAGAACTTACATATGAAGCGTCTATACTTAAAAACTAAGCTCAATTTCAACCTTGAAGTAATTGGTTGTCGCAGCTTGCCTGAACTGGCTATTTCGTGTTTATAAAATAGATTCTAGCAAGTGGAAGAGTAAGACAATCAAAAATCGATATTTGCAGTTATTTATTGTCTACCAAACAAGGAAACTTTGAGCTCATTTGACTGATAATAAAGATAATAACTATATTTAAACTTAACTATGTAAATGAAAATGAATGTTTACTCTCGAGTATACACTTTTTAGAAATATTTTAATATTTAATTCTGTATTTTAGGATGATAAAAAACCCTTTGGAACCAACGGCACATTTTTAGAAATACATTTGTTTAAATCTGGTCATAAACGAGGAGTTCTTGTCCCACTTAAGTATATTCAGGCTTGTGAGAAGTCTGATAAGCAGAGTGGTAAGATATATAGTCTCATTAATTTATCACATTTTTAAATGTAAGGTAATTACCGTAATCCACTTTAACATAATTATGTACCTCCATCTCTGGTTCTCATTGAAGCAAGTCACAAGTTAATGTAGAACTTACATATGAAGCGTCTATACTTAAAAACTAAGCTCAATTTCAACCTTGAAGTAATTGGTTGTCGCAGCTTGCCTGAACTGGCTATTTCGTGTTTATAAAATAGATTCTAGCAAGTGGAAGAGTAAGACAATCAAAAATCGATAGGAAACACACGCTATTGATTTTTCAATGAAATCATAATTCTTGGAAATTCCAACTAACTGCCACGCAAATCACTCAAATATCTCCTTCTTTTATTTTCTTAATAATTATGTACTGTCCCAGATTCTCCTTGTTAAAAACAGTATTGATTGGATTAAAGGAATTTAGAATATCCATTTTGTTTTTCTGGGATTTTCAATTTTTTAAAGTTTTTTTGCTAATCAATGAACTTCAACTTGGAATAGCAACTTTTAACATAAACTTATTAATTGAACTTGCAACTTGAATTGTGGTCTAAATTTGTAACTTGCTACATTTGGAATGCTTCAGGCTGTTTTCAATACGTATATTGTTTGGACTATAAGTCCATTTAACGAGATTTTTTCATGTCCAAATGATTTAAATCAAACTATTTCTGATTTCTATTTCTAACTTGATGAAATTTATTAAAACGTGTGATTAGTCGTTAGCAGATAAACCCAGATATAAATCATAAATCTTAAACCTTTTGCAAATCAATGAATATTTATATTCCTCACTCTTTGGTAGTCACACATCGAAATAACTTCAAACGAGTCGATAAAATCGATCTTAAGAGATCTAAATGTGTAGAGTTCATTCTAAAGTTACATACGAGTTTAGGATTTACAAATCATTATTGTTTAAGTAAACATATTTATGTATTTTGTATTTCAGTCAATTTGAAAGAATCCCGTGTTTGTTCAGTGTGCTTAGATGCCGAGTGTTGTATCGTGTTCTCTCCATGTTATCATGTGTGTTCGTGTGATACATGTTCATTGCAATTGACAAAATGCCCTGTCTGTCGAATAAAAATAAAGAAAAAGAATAAATGCTATTTTTCGTAAATTATTTTTCTCATTTTCATAGCATTCTTGTTAATATGAAATATTCCGTCACAATTGACATCTTTGAAGAACTTCATTATCAATTTTGACATTTGTATTCATTTTGTATTGACACGAAATATTTAGCAAGGAATATTTGTGGTTATTTTGACTATAATTTTAGGGTGCTGATTCTGAATATGAAGTCTGTTTTGCTCCATCACGTCTATATTTTTATCACTAATATGTGTACCCCATATTATACAGGGTACACTCAAAATTCAAAATTATCAGAAAATGTATACAATTGTGTGAAAATAACACGCATTAAAGTAATCAATCACTTTTAAGATAACAAATAATACAATTTACTATTTAAAAAACCAAGTTATATTTAAGTTATTTTGTGCGTCTGAGTGTCTGAGTGTCTTAGCCGAAGGAACCAAAACAACAGCATATCGGCACATATAGAGATTAAAGATTTTTTTAATTTTTTGACACATGACGAACTATGTTTGGTATATTGTAAAAACATAACTGGTTTAATGGCAGCAATAGGGATTTCTTGTGATGTGAAAAATGATTGGGGGCTCTTTATTGATGGAAGTATTTCGAGCTTGAAGGCATTTCTCTTACATGTTGAAAATAAGTTTTCGGGAATTCCAATGGTTTGTTCAAGAAAGACAAAATAGTCATACGAACGCAATCAAATCTTTATTGTCACTGATCAGATATAATGAATTTCAATGGAAAGCTGGAGGTGACTTAAATGTTATTGGATTTTAACTGGAATGCAAGAGTTATACGACGTAGTGCTGCTTTTCATGTCTGTGGGACAGCCGGGCTAGAGACAAGCACTACATTCGGCAAGATTGGCCAGCACGACAGGAATGGACACCTGGTAATAAAAATGTTGAACATATTCCACTAGTTCCACTAGAATTACTTGTATTCACCACTAGACATCAAACTTGGAATCTTCAAAGATTTTTGTGAAGTCACTTGACTGTGAGGAGGAATCAATCAAATTGTTGAAACTTATCTTCCCTCAACTAGGGGATGCAAAGATCAAAGAAGATGTGCTTGTTGGACCAGCACTCGCAAATTGATGAAGAATGACCTATTCAGAGACTCTTTAAATGATGTAGAAATACAAACAATAGAAAAATTTCTGGGAAAGAACCGAAGCCTGGATTACAAGGCAATTGTTGCTGAACTTCCGGATTCATTCCAAGCACAAGGTGTAAAACTGTCATTAAAGATTCACTTTTTGATGAGTCATCTGGATTTCTTTCCTTCAGACTTGGGGGAAAGATCAGCGATGAAGACTGAGAAAGGAATCATCAAGTTATAGGAACTATTGAAAACAGGTATTAAGGACGAGCAGATCCGCGTATGATGGCAGATGTTTGCTGGCTTATGGGTAGTTAGTATATAGATCAGATTTGTGCTTATCGTATTTCTATGATGAGAAAAGGCCGGAGATCGTTGTGGCCTGTTTTCATGGTTCTGATAGTTTCTATTAACACACCTGACAATTGATTCGACTGATGCATGGAAAAGAAAGCAAAGACATGCTTTCTTTTTTCATGCCAATTGTTCAACCACACCCTGCCTCTGTCAATGGTATCCGGACGACCAGATTGTTGTATAATAAAAAAAACTCTGACTTATTAAAATGAACAGTTGTATTTTTGAAATGTCATCATGGCCTATATAGAACCTCATCTGGCCGGGAAGAAGTATGGAATGATGGTGCTAAACATTTTCTTATTCTTATTGCAAAACAGAGATGGCAGATGTGTTCAATGTCATAAAAGTGTTCAAAAATTATGCTGCAAGTGTAATGTCCACTGTATTTGTCATGTTTTGAAGCTTTGCATCCCTAACTGTAATAAATGGATTATATTTCTAATAACATACTACTTTCATTGTTCCATTGATGTATTTTAAGTAGTATTATAATTAATCCTTTTATCATGTGTAAATAAGTAGTATTACCACAGAGTAATAACAGTAATACAGAGGTTCCACTCTCAAAATATTGAAATGCATATTGATGGTTGTAGATTACACGCGATAAATTGAAATTGGTAGTTTTATAATGTTGGAGATAGGAATTTGTCAGCCGCGTGTAATCTACAACCATCGATATGCATTTCAATATTTTGAGAGTGAAAAGACTGTGAATATTACAAAAATATGATGCTCAAAACCACTGTTCCCATTGTCCTTAAAAAAGTGCCCATGTAACTTCTTCAAAAATATTTTGATTGAAAGCAATTTGAGTCCGCTTTGATATTTTAAAAATAAAAAAACAAAACCCAAGAGAATTTATTGATAGATGGCATGATATATTTCATGGATTCTTGTCAAATGCATTCAATTCATAAATGAACAAACAATGAGAAGAGAGGCAATTATATCAGTGGAAACATTACGTAATCATCGAGAGAAATGGAGGGTGATTATAAGATGAACGCACAAAGTGAATAGTACTAAGAAGTGGAATTAAATCACTGAGACCGAAAGCTAAGAGAAATCAATAATATAATAGAAACGAGCAATATCTAAAAGAATTCACACAATTTAAAGAATGCTGGAAAGAACATCCTCACGCTCAATTTCGACAACTGAACATCCAGTTCAGAGGTGTCTCGGTATAAGAATAAAATCAGAATGCGATTCTATTTACAGAGCGCTGACCCATTGGAAGAGCTGCTGACTCTCAACCCAGATGTCGGTGGTTAAGTACTCTGGGGAATCGATAGTTGATTGCGCCACAGATTGAGTACTAATCATACCAATTCACAGCAGTGTCTCAGTTGCTTAATGAATTGCGATTTAAAATCAAAGTAAAATATAAGCAAAATAAAATAAAATGAGGGGACGAATTACCATGCAAGAATTAATGAGAATGTTGTGTCTTTTTGGACACAGATGTCTAGTTGAAATCTGCGGATGAAGAAGGCATCTAATATTCCCAGATGTCTTCTGTTTATAGCTCTGGCGATAATCTTAAAATTGCTTCAGGGATCTCTTGGTGAGTTGGCACTTGATGAGGTGTTTCGTTATGGCTGAGCTAGGGCGGTATTTTGATAGAGTCTGATTATGTCTGGATCTGTCTGAGGAGGTTCTGATATATCGTGGAATTTGGGATAGTTTTCGCGAAAGTTTTTCCAATATAAGTTCTACTGCACTCACATGTGAATTTGTAAAATAGATGTGATTGGTCAAACTCCAGGATAAGGTCGTCCTTTGTTGGATTTAGTCCAAACTTTTTGATGCGTGCAGCGTGCAGCGGACAGTGGGGAATGGGCATATTATACATAGTTGGTTTGATGGTTAAAGATTGATGGAATATATATTGAATGCTTTGTAGGTTAGAGTGTGTTTGAATACCGAGCTACATATTGTTGTTCTGGGTATGTTCCTCATATCTTTGGTGAGATTTTTTGATCGTGCTGCCTATGTATTGTATTTATTGTTAGTTGCATTTCGTACATTTGAGGGTGTAGACACAGTTGGAATCAAGGCAATGTTCGCTGTTGAGTGTGCAATTTTTCAGATCGCTAGTCTGATTCCTGATCATTAATGGGCTAAGGCTGATACTTGAACTGTGGTGTTTAGGTCAGCTTATTCGCTTGGAGGTCTACCTAAAGTTCACTTGATTACAGAAAAGTAATCATGAAGACAACAGCTGCCTGAAATACAAGAACCATAATTAGTAAGTTCATTTTATGCATTATTTTAAACTAATTAGATTGCCTTTAAAGGAATTAAATGAATAAGGTATCATTTTATTTACGTCATCATATACAATAGTATATACATATGTAGGTATATAAATAAAAATGGCGGACAAAAATGACGTGTACTCCATCCAATGATTGGAACATGCAATTATAATTCATTTTAAACATAAATTTTGAAAGATTGATATTTTCAATTTCTAAATGTATAAATGAATAAAATATCATCTAAATGATTATATTAACACTAGAACAGCCGGAGATCTGAATACCGCTATGCTTTTCTGGACATTTAACAATCTTATTATGCATTATTATGTTATAAAATGTTGTAAGATATATTGTTTGTATATTTCAATAAACTAAAAGTATGTTTATATTGGTGAACATACGCTTATACAAAATTGTAAAAACTATGTAGCAAGTGAAAAAATTTAAAATGTTATTTTATGCGCAGTTTTTACAAGTTATGACGATTTTTCGTCCTACATGGGCGGCCACAAACTGCTTTTGTGAAAATGTTGCATATAACCAGATGATATTTGCATCACGGCTAATCTGGCCTTGTTTTTCGATTGGCAGGAGGAGCAGGACACGACCATGAGCTAAATTTCTTGGAATAGTTTTGCCTTTGTAAATATGTATTTGCATTGTTCACCCAACTTCAAAATAAAATTTCCATGGGGGATAGCATGACCTGAAGTTCCAACATGACAAGGCCTACCAGCGTCACTAGAAACATAGTCTGAGTCACCTGAATAGCTGTCATCACTTTTTTTTGTACCCACATCTTCAATGTTAGCATCCAACTGGGCATTCAATTATCCTCTTTACCATAGTCAGAATATGTTTCATCTATGTCAAGTAAGCCATAGGGTTTTCTCTGCAGTGTATCGTTGTCGACGAGACATAAATCCAAAATATAAACACACTGGGCTAAACTACAGTGGGA
>JAYJLU010337731.1:0-13560 GCA_036873645.1 Minona dolichovesicula | reverse complement strand
GGATGTCGCAGCCAGTGAAGATGTTGCGGAATGAACTTCACTCAGACGAACTGTCTCTGTGAACTATCACTGTGAACCATGATTATGTGCTCTTATAAATGAATTCAATATGTGTATTAATCACCAATAAAGAAAGTTGCTTAGATATAATCTGACTTGGTTTATCACCCTCCTCTCTTTCAAACAAAAGAATAGAAACAATAACAAAAAGGTGCCACAACCTCATTCACTATCACAATTGCCAGTGTTGAGTCTACTTTGAGCCTATAAAAATGAGAAGGATGAAGCAAGCGATCAAACTCTTTCTGCTGCGGAAGCTCAAACTAACCACACCCTCTACACTCGCTCATTCCGCAAATAGGAACATTTTTAATCATTCATTATCCTACATTTTTATCCATATTTTTACATTGTCACATTTTAACAATGTTAATGACAATTTCTGATGACCCAGTTTTCCATTGTCATCTTTTCTTTAAAAAAATACACGCTTATAAAGAAGTAAAAGGGGAAAAGTTTAATAACTTGGAGGGTGAGAAAATTAAGGTGATTATGACAATATATTATGTACCTCTTTCATCTTTTCCAGCAGATTTCGTATGACGGAAGAGCTGGTTTTGAAAGGCACAGCGATTCTATAAGTGGAGTTTAAAATTCCCTTCAAAGCTTCTGTAGTACTTGTGGTATCGTCAGGATTTGTCTCCAGACTGGTGAGACATCTCTCCAGGGTACCTAAATTATTTATTTATGAATATTGTAAAATTTCAACTGTTCGTAAAATGTTCACTGATGAGAGAGAGAAAACAATCTACACATCCATTGGGTGACTTTTGATGATGGAACCCACAGAACACAATTTTTTCATAAATGCAAAATTGTGAAACTCACCAAGATAGGTCTCCCGCAGAATATCGATAGATTCGAGGAGATGAGCGGCGATTGCTGAATTAACTTTTTGAAGAACGAATTCTCGAATCTGGCCGGTACAAATCTTGTACTCACGAGAAGTTAACGGCTTGTCGGGATTCACACCTGGAAAAGAGGTAGAATTAACAGAAGTTCATTTCTATAAATGAATAGGTTTTTTTGAATACTATATTAACAAACATCACTACAATAAGGAATGTAGCATGGATGTTTGTTCCCAGTGACTGTAGAATACTTGCAAGTAAGTTGAAGCATCTGTGATAAATCTTTCACACGCCAACTTTTTACATTAAAACGCCGAAACTTTAAGCACCTAAATAATTAATAATCAGTCAAAACCTGGACGAATTGACCTGGAACGAAAACAAAAGTATTTCTACTTTTGGCATAGCCCTATTTAGACAGTATAATGATCAACTACTGGTATAACATGTGTCTACACAACGTACCGACAATTACATATTCTGCAGCGGCTTCTGGTACAGTTTCTCTCAGATTCTCCAGAGTAGAAGCTATCATATTGGCGATTTCAGCCTGTTTCACTTGCGTTTTACCGAGTAGAGCACTGAAAAGTTTCGCTTCCTGACTGCGCGCGAACTCCAATCGTTTAGGCGTGACCATGATGTCGTATGCTAAACCATATGCTTGCAATATAAAGCTGTGTAGACAGGCTGCGTGCGCTCGGTATAACAATGACGCGGCACGAATTAAGCACCGCTGAATACAGGAGCGCACGAACAATAAGATCTTATTGAAACCTTTCTCAAAATCGACCACAAGTTCCGAATCGATGTGCAATTTGGCATTAGTGTCAAATGAAGCGAGACTTTTTAAACAAGGATAGTCACGTGGCATAGCAGAGAGAAATCCCAAGTTACACAATTCGCTAAAATAAATAACATGATAAACATAAGATACCAAGGGGCGAGAAATATATAGCTGGAAGAAAAATTATGAAACATTCCTCAAAATCTGGCTACCCTAGCTAGCTCTTTATAGTTTGATAGTTATAGTATAGAAGGAAGTAAATAACAAGTAAATCAAGTAAATGCAGGCATCAAGTAAATAACAAGTTGGGACTTATCAAGTTACAACGATAAAACGGGATAGTGACACAGCCACTCGGCTAAATTCAGATGTGCAGTATTGAATGATTCCATAAAATTCCATCTCAAAAAAAAGACAAGTTTTATCTACCATCAAAAAGGTTTGACAATCTGCCAATCTGACAAAGGCAGATTGTTACAGATTCAGGGAAGATAAGCCATAAGCTTGATCCATTTGTTCCTGAGCCTGAGCATTTACCACCTGCGCCACTTTCACAGGACACTCAGTAGCTTTACAATTAATTGGAAACTTTTTTGCCCCTGATGGGACTCAAGCCGTGCTACCATGCTACCATGCAACCCACTTTGTACTGCTCAGTAGCTCAGTAAAAATGTATTAATTTATTTAATCATTAATTCGGGACCTCTCGATAACTATTCCTATTATAGAGTGGCGATAACAATAATCAATCTTTTGGGTTGCGATGCGATGCCATGACTCCTGTACAAATGGCTTAATGTAAATGATGTTATATTGCTAAAATGTTTCCTTAGATACTCAATTGTCATAATGCTATGCAATAAATATTGATTTCTTACCTGAATAATTTGAAATCTGCAATAGGTGAGCCAGGTACACTCAACGGGGACGGGGAGTCAGCCAAGGAACCATGTGATGGGAAGTTAATATTGAATGTGGGGGGATAGTCGGCGGAGGTTTCACCGGCGGGAATTATTGGTGCCCTTGTGGATTTATCAGTGGACACAACAGGAGATATGGTATTCTCTTGGTTATTTTGATTATTCGTCATTGGTAGATTCATCTTGGATATGAATGAGGTTTTAATTGAGGACGAACTGGCAGAATTTGATAGGGTGGAATTTGACTGTAAGTTGCGTTGATTGGAATAGGATTGGTAGGAATCAAGATTCGGCACTCGGATAAAAAAGAACGGATTGTCTCCTGCCAGTTCACGAAATACGGCAAGCTCTTTTTTATTCTAAATGGTATAAGGAAATACGTACAAAATTAGAACATTCAAATTGTATTCATTTATGTAAATATGATTTTCAAAAGAAAACGTGCAAATGACACATTACACTCTCTCTCTCTCTTTCTTTCTTTCTCTCCCTCTTTCTCACTCACTCACTCACTCACTCTCGCTCTTTCTCTCTCTCTCTCTCTCTCTCTCTCTTCCTCTCTCTCTCTCTCTCTCTCTCTTATTAACTCTTTTAACGTTTATCTAAATTCATGTAAGTATGTATTTAAACATGACATTGTATTCAAAATGTATAAGCTCACACCAAATTTACAGGAGTAATTGGGATCTAATACAAACCAATGCGTTGATCAACTATTCTATAATAGTTTTAAGAATACACAATGAACAGTGAGCAACACGAAATGTTATGAAAATCGATGAATTAACTTACCTCTGCTGATAATTCATCATTATTTAGAGCAAAGACAAGAATGGGAAAGACTCCACTGCAACACTTCGTGAACATGGTAGACACTTCTTCTTCATTGTCTTCATGACAAGAGGGCGAAATAATAAGATTGGCACCTTCTTTGAGAAGAGGATGATTAAGAGTAACTTCTAAAATTGCAGCTTGATTCGCGGAGTCGTACCTAAAAATTGATTCGAAAATAAATAGTATATTTCCTATAGTAAGGTATTTATAGAACAGCAGAGAATAAGAATGAAATACATTATTTAACCAAAAAAAGTTTTAAGGTTTGTCAAACTCAAGTTTTAAGATACACTATAGGCAATATATTTTAATTTTTAACACAATCATTGGTTGAATAAGGATAATATATAATTTATGTCGAAGTGAAGATACTTTCCTTATACCATAAGGTTTTAACATTCGAATTGACAATCTTTTTAGTCTGTTTAAACAGCGAAGAGATCTATGCGCTTCAATGGCTTCATTATGATATTACGAACAGGTATCTGAGTTACGTAATTGAAGATTTTCAGTGTAAAATAAAGATAAGAAAGGTCTTAGATATCAGTTTTGTGGGCTATTTTGTTTTGATAATACAAACTGACATATCCTTGAATGAAACGTTATGGTAATTACATAGAATTATCAGAATGCTGACGGGTATATGTAAAATAGATAGATGAAATATAAGTCTTAAAATTTTGTTTTTGAAAAGTTTAATTCTACTCCGATATCAAATGTTATGCAAAACATCCTATGTAGTATAATTCGTTTTATTATAAATAAATATCATGGATTGACTACTAATTTCATGAATATATGTATTGCCATGTATTGAATTATTCAATTCAAGTTTAGTTTAAGTTCAAAGTATCAATAATTCAAATAGCTTTAAATCTAACTGGACTAATCTAGATATGAGATTTGCATGCAATAATTAATAGATAATCTAACTTCTCGGTGCATGCTTCATAAAATCAAGAGTAGATACTGTGATTCGTGACACAAATTTGAATATGGTCACAAAGTTTACCAAAACGCTTGACAACTAAAAGTTATCGATCAGTGTCAATGCATACAAATTATAGCAGCTAATGAGTACATAAATTTTAAAAAAACCTGATTACATGATTACAATTTGATACAGAGATATCTCATGATATCTCATTTGATAATTGTAAATGAGAGAACATTACAAAATATATATAAACTGTTACATTTATAAATAGCGCAATCAAATTTAATCACATATAATTAGAAATTTCGCACAAACCCTTATTATCCTTATTAAGATAACTCATTTCAATCGTAAAGTATATTAAAGTCACTAATCAGAACTTATTATTATATTGCAGCATCCTAATAACACGGTGTGCAACTTCCAAAATGAAATTGTAGAGGGTTTATTTTTACACTAATACATATTTCCATATTTTCAAAATAGAGTTCATCGTTTTATGAAATTTTGAAATGATAAATCAAGTTTATCATAATATTGCGTCGTGAAAACAATTATAGTAATCAATAAAGCTTTCCCGGTCCCTGCAGCACACTCTAAAGACATTTTTTTTCTTATTTTACAAATATAATTTAATCTGGTTGGTATATGATTTCCAACGATTTCATATATCAGTGCCTTTTACTTACTGTACCAATATTTTCAGACAGTTCTATCTGATAAAGTAAAAGTCTCTATCGCTTCATGTTTCTTAACCTTTTGCAACATGAATATGCATATTGAAAAGTTTAAAATTTGTTAAATAAAAGTCGTTATGCAACTAGAGCTTCTGATTTCAAATTTTATTTTTATTTAATTAGTAGGAAAAGCATCCAATTTTGAAAGTTACAAATCCTGGTAAGTGTCTTTAAGTAGTGAGTATATAAAAGTCGTTATGCAAACAAACAGCAATCCATCAACAATTCATCTAATGTTTTCCTATACAGTCTCATTCACTCTCATTGGTTCATGTTCTTTATTCTTTTGAGTAATTAAAAGGAATCAAATTTTGACAAGACCTAGAGAGAACAATGTTTCTAAAAAAGAATTCTCACAGTGACATGTTTTCTGGGCTGTACAATTTCTTTTAATTTAGTATTATTTACTTAAGGCCTGTTCATTCATTGATCGATCAAAGAAATTTCAGTATGAATGGACAGAATATTTTTCAGTATGATTTTTTTTGAATCGATCAATGAATAAACAGGCCTTTAGTCCCATGAATTCAAAAAATATAACTTGGTGGATCAAGATAATTTTCTCAGTAATAGAACAATAAACAGCAGTGTCTTACTGAAGGGTTTTCGAACAATGGCCTATTTGATATTTGTCAGCTTAGTCTGTCAGATTTTTCTTACTGCTGTACTGTTTTGTAATTAAAGTTAATTGGTGCTTATTATTCGTGGCTGAAATTCAATTAATACATTGAAACAGACTATTAGGAGTAATGGAAATATTTTATTACTATATTTACTATTTACAATTATTACTGTTTGCTTTTTTAAATCGTGAAAATTACCATCAATTAGTTTTATAACTGTTTTCAATATTTTAAGTCCTAAATTTGTATTTACATGAATGAACTTTCTATTTGTTATATAGTATTTAATACAAATAATAAAAAAGATTGATTACTACCAATATTTTTAGCTACAATATATCAATTTGTTACTTTTCTGAGTTATCCAATTCCAAATCTTCTTCTGGAATGCAATCCCATGGCTTGTGATGTGATGAGAGATTATCTCCTAAATCAAAATTATCTTCTGGCAGCATTAAAGCAATGTTAGGCTTGGCGCCATACTTGAATCGAGCCATTCTCCAGGCTGACTTCTGAGTTTTTATATCCATTGGAATTATGTTTTTTCTAAAAATTTCATTTACTGCTACTGCTTTAGCATAGCGAGACTGACCAAACACAACTATACTCAATGGCATTGATATTATGTCTTTCAGCTCTTCTTCACAGTCTTGTGGAAGTTTGACAGGAATATCTTAAAATAAAAATTAGAAATAGTAACTGTGAATAATATGGATGAAATAAAAATTTGAATTAACACAATATTTTATTATTACATGAATAATAAAGCATACTTTTGAGATTTTATTTGCAAATATATTATATCCAATGAATAGTATTTAATTTATTAAACTTTTGTCATATTTCAGTATTGTCTATGAATGCTTATAAAGTAAATAATTCTTTTAAATTCTTATAAAAATGTAGTTTAATACATATTAGTATATATCTTTCTTTCTTTCTAAAATATTTTAATAATCTTGCTAGGAAAAAGGTTAATTCAAACCTCCCCTTCCCACCTATGGGATGGCATAATTGAAATTTGAAAATGATTATATTTAAAAAATGTATGTAGATATTATAATATCTACATATGTAATAACAAGTTATATAACATAGTTTTTTATTATTATAGATAAATCTAATCAAAATTTGATAGTTATTGATGTATTTGATACATGTACATATATAGTTTAAAATAGTCTGCCACTATTCTCTTAAATGTTCAATCATTGATATAAGAGTATGAATTCTTCTTAGAATGAAATTCTTCCTAGAACTTAGAACTGCAATATTATAATATTTTGTATGCCATACACATAGGTAAGGTGTATAATTCAGTCATATCAGTATTCCCATAGCTAGATTAAAAATGTTTCAATTGAATCTTTTCAATACACTTCTCATTGACTCATAAATGAAACTTAGAATAATGATTCTTTATTTTGTTTTTATATACAGAAGGCACTATCCAACCCCTCATAAATTACTTAATTCTCATTATTATTACATAGATAATTGACAAATATTTCCTTTAACATTGTACTTTTCAAAGATATTCTCTTTTGAGAATATACATAAAAGTGGATTAAATTATATCTATTCTATTAAATTGAATAGATTAAAATACTTTTATGATGATTTATAATAAATAAACTTTGTTATTTACAATCTGTATGCAAATTAAAAATGTAAATATGAGTAAATGTGGTAAATATGAGTCTAATTCTTATAACTATGAAAAATTAATCTCATAAATAATATTATGGATTCTGATCAAATAAAAAAAGAACAAAGTAATATAAATTTGTAAGCAAATATACAGAATACATATGTGTGCATTATCACAGTAATAATATCAAAAATGAAGTCTCAAATAATTGGTACTCTGTTTCTTGTTTTTTAAACAATAATCATGATATTGTGGAAATCATGCCTGCATGAAATGTGACTATGAATTTTTTGCATTATATTTGAAATAGATACATAAATATTTAATTTAAGCCTTAAATTGAAGAATAAATCTATACAACAGTCATATAAATAATTTTGTTTTACGTTTCAAAGTTTCATATTAGAGATTATAGAACATAACATAGAGAACATAGAGAATATAGAACACTGTAATATCAATATATAAACTTAATGATAATAGTAAATACTTTAAGAAAGGAAAAGAAGATTATTTCATTCATATACTAAATGAATATAATATTTAGATTATATTTCTGGCAAGGATAATTCTAACACTGACTAACCCTAATGATTTTCTGGCACTATATATGATCATGTATATTTTTGCTGGGAAAATAGTGACTATAGGTATTATTATTAAATAGTTTTGAAAAAACAAGAAACATGTTGCCAACTTTTAAGATCATTCATTATATATATAATAAGATAAACATGTTTTTCATGATTTTGTTTGACAAACATAATTATTGGCCCCTTTGAATGTGAATCTAATGAAATTATACTGTAAATAATATAAAATGCATTTAGATAAAAAATGTATGTGATATTTACCAGATTTTTGCATTACTGGGACATCTGATTCAATGCTTTGGAAAGCTTTTTTGGTTTCTTTTAAGAGATATTTTACATGCTGAAGATATTTTGTAAATTTATTTACTTCTTGATATATACTAGAGGTCATTTTCTTAGGTTTCTTTTTAATGCTCTTCATCGATATCTTCTCAGTAGAAATGTATTGCAGTCTAAATATTTTATTAAATTGCACGAGTTACTTCCTCAAATTAATATTAAATTAAATATATTCTTATATGAAATAAATTTATTTATTCAATTTAAACTAGAACGCAAAAACAAATTATTAATTTAGAAAAATGTCATGATACAAATCTTAAAAGATTTAAATTTATAAACTTATTCTTATGAATAAAAGACTTTTTAAAATGTTGCCCTCCGTAAAATTAGATCATAAAGAAAAAACCCTAGAACCAATATGTATTTCTATCAATTGAAATGTTTAAACTTTGTGTGATTTTGTTTGTTTAATATAAATTATTTTGTCAGCTGATTTCAAAATCATTTAATACAAGTCGAAATTCGTAATAAGCATGAGTGTAAAGCCTGAAAAATTTCAATTTGCCATTGATAGAGGAGGTACTTTCACTGATGTATGGTCTAAGAGTCCATCCGGAAAAATAAGAGTTATGAAACTCTTATCTGAAGATCCTGTTAATTACAAGGATGCTCCATTTGAAGCCATTAGAAGAATTATTGAAATGGTTTGTTATTTTCTTAAATTAAACATTTTATATAAGTTTGTTGTTTGAATTAATTTTAATGTTTATTTGAATTTTTGTAATTAAGCAAATTTTAATTAGAAAACTTGTTGTTTTGAGTTAATTAATCTTATTCATTTGATTCAATTTATTAACAATTTACATCCGCCCAATTTACAATATAATTTCATTGTCTTATTAATTTAAATATAAATTAATTCTTCAGGTATAATTTATGATGGAGACATAAAAAATGCAATAATAAGAATTAAGCTCAATTAACTTTTAAAACATAAACTTAGATAGTTTATTTATTTCAAATATTTATATGCTTTCTTACACTTCAAATAAACTACATCAAGTATGCCAATTAATTAATATAGATATTGGCACTCAGTTGTGAATTCCAACCGATTCCGAATTGGTCTGACCAATTGTGAATTTTAAAAGAATTCCTAACTGGTCGACTGATTCTGAATTGTTCAACCAGTTAGGAATTTTCAACTGGGCCAACCAGTTAAGAATTTATTGGTTGGCCCAGTTGAAAATTCTTAACTGGTTGACGAATTCAGAATCAGTCAACCAGTTAAGAGTTCTTTTAAAATTCACAACTGGGCACCAACATAGACACACTCATCAATATGGTGAGATATCAACTTATTTGATCAAACAATGAAAATGTCTCAACCAATGCATAATCTATATAGACTCATTTCTATATTTCAACCTCATTAGTATTACAAGTATTGATCAGACAAATAATCCAGTTATTACCAGGGATTTCAAGTCAAGGGGCCCAGTAATATACAAATACCTATTTAATACAAGCAAACAATTATGACTATTGGTATATTATATTGAAGTTAGTAAATACACCAGTAATATATTATGTAATTAAACAATTGATTCAAGCTAAATTTGTATAGTGGTATATCTAAGATTTTTAAAAACTAATTTTATAGACAGATGGTTTGCTATTTTGATAATATTTACACTTTGACAAATTATTTTTGATAAGTGAAACAACTTCCTTCTACTATGTATCAACTCCAAGTTACAGAGGGAAAAGCACTATTGTGCTCCATTTGAAAATCACAAATGTTATATGATGCCCTTTGTGCCTCTAGTGTTAATATGAATCTAAGCAGTGCTGCTATCTGCGAATTTTGAAGCATCACCTATTTCTAAATGCCAATAATTAATGATATATGTTGTAGTTTCATTTAGAGTGCAAGGCCTTTCTTATGGAAGTTTTTCACCCGATATTAAAAGAAGCTAAGTATAATTGTAAGTGATTTAGTCATCTAGGATACTTTCACAATGACTTCTAACTCTGCTTCCAAAATTAAGTTTTAAGGAGTTCTCGTGAATCTTGTAAAGAACAAGAAAATGCATGATTAGGTCTGTGATGAGATTCTGCCAGTTTTACAGTTGACAGTTTTAGTATGAAAATTATTTTGACTGCATTTTTTTATAAAATAATATAATTAAAAATAAATCTTTATATGGAATTTGATCACAGTTTTACATTTAATACAATAGACTAACAAAATAATATTCTTAATTCTAAAATTCTGATTAAAATTATTGTCCAGTAAGGGGGTTGCTTAACTATTTTTAACATTGAAAGTCTAATGCGAAGGGGTAAGAAGTCTTACTGGCATGGAAAAAAGCTTTATCAAGAAAAGATTTATGATAACCAATATTTTGAAAGAGAAGAATAAATGAAACAGATCACATCATCCAGAAATGAAGGGCCACAAATTGTATGCAAAGCTCCGAGAAAAAGATCCTTGACAATTGCAGATTTAATATGAAAAACTATGGCTGGAGAAAAAATGTAAATAAGCTTAATTATTACAGTGAGTATAGATTTACAGTAAACCTTGTAAGCAAGGCCAGAAGCCTACTTTGTAATCAAAACATCAAGGGAAGGAATAGAGTTATATACAAAAGAAGTATTTCTCTTTCCACATGTTCAAAATTATTGTCACTTTATATGGAATTCCTAAAAATGTATCTCACCAATTGAATTCTGTGTAGTTTATACAAACCATTTAAGTCCAATTTTTTAATGCTGTTTTAGGACACAGGCAGAAAAATCAGTAAATTAGACAAGATTGATCCAACCCACATTGAATGGATAAGAATGGGTACTACAGTTGCTACCAATGCCTTATTAGAACGGAAAGGAGAAACTTCAGCATTATTAATCAACAAGGGTTTTAGAGATCTTCTTTTTATTGGAAATCAATCAAGACCAAATATATTTGATCTAGTAAGATAATGAATGATATACTAAATTTAATGCTTCAATCTTTATTTTATATGGTTATATATTAAAATTAAGAGAATTAGTAAGTTGGCAATCTATTTACCAGGTATTTTTAGATTAAATTTGAAATACATAAGATTTAATAAGCTATTACAGCCCCTCACTTTAGCACCACCATTTGTTATGGAAGAATTTTTTGGTATTGTATAAGGAAAAATTATAATCAACAAATAGGATTTGAATAACTCTTCTGACACGCTAATTTTGATTCGCTACATTGCAAAAGGGCCTGCTGATAAAGTGAATAGTTGAAAAGTAAATTTGATAGAGTACATCCTCTTTATAAAACCTTTTCCCATGTCTAATAACCTAAATTTGTCCTTGACATTTCTTGATTGGTTCCATGTTTTTTGTAGCCATTCTTGGGTTTCTAAAGATTGTTTAGACTTGGGATTTATGTATGTGCCAACTGTGGGACTAATATTTTTGTTGATTTCTTTCCCTGTGGAGTCATCGGCATATTTTATAAATTAAAGAATTGTATTGGATGTTATGGTTACGTGACAAAAATGCAGAAAGTCAGGACTTCTAAAAATAGACTCGATATTCCACACAAGTATTTGTTGATTCTTTGGTGGATACTTTTTTTATACTTTTATTTTATTGCTACATTATCATTACAGGTTAGTCTGTAATTGTCTCATCTGGTAATGTTTCAGAAAATCAAATGTCCCGATGTTTTGTACAAAGAAGTTGTGGAAGTTGAGGAGCGGGTAATTCTTGCCAAATCGGATTGTTTGTTGAGTGATAAGGGTGCAGAGAAATCCTGTGTCACTGAAGATAAAGCAAGTGCTCCCAAATGCATACTTATAATGCTACAATTATACATTTATTTGTCACTATCATACTTGTCGGCAACTTCAAATAAGAACTTTAGTACACAGCCAAAATTCAATTCAATTGATTTTTTTACAGGTTCATATTATGACGCCATTAAATGAAGAGAAACTTCGAATTGATTTGAGCGAAGTGTTGAGACGTGGCATAACTAGTGTCGCAGTTGTGTTAGCGCACTCCTACATATTTCCTGACCATGAACTGAGAATTGGCGAGATCGCTAAACAAATGGGCTTCAAGCAAATCTCCCTATCCTCCCAAGTGATTCCAATGATTAAGATGGTCCCCCGAGGCCTTACCGGTAAGGAACAAACAAATATTCACCTGAGTGAATTCACAATTTTTAGGTTTAGGATGTGCTCGTCTGAGATTGATTTCTGAATAAGATTGTTAACTTTTAACCATTTTATGGATTTTTTTCCGAATGTTAGTGTCTGGATCGCACTGTGAATATTTATTCTTTTAAAGTAAACCTCCAATCTTTGAATGTGTGTTTCTTTTAGAAGTCCAAACCAACTTTGAATGGCTTAAGTTAATCGACTGATAGGCTATAAGGAGTTAGCGATGTTGCATTTATCTTCTTTTGAGAATTCTAATGGCATAGTTTTTAGACTATATTGGCTTACAGAGAAGAATATCAACCCGATACAGACTGTTTCAACCTTGTTAGGTATCATCAGTCGGATATAGAGATATACCCCTCTCTGCAAACCATATGAAAAGTCAAATATGTACACTACTAACTACCTAAAATTCACAAATGCACTAAAATTTGCATAAAAGCTTCAATGAATCAGCATTTGTCAAATAATTGCTACGAACACGTAATTAAATTACTATATTGAGCTCATAATAGATTATAAGTCTATTTGACAAAAGCAAAATATTCATTTAGTGCAAAAATAAATATTATATCTATATCCGACTGATGATACCTAACAAGATTGAAACAGTCTGTATTGGGTTGAGATCCTTCTCTGTATGCTACTTGTTAAGTTAAGTAGTGTAGAGCGAAAGCTGCCGAAATATTTATTTTTGCAATAAAAAGAATGTTTTGCTTTTGTCAAAAAGATTTATAATCAATGATATTCAGCAGGTTACCGCAGTGTGATTTAGCTGGAGTCATAGTCATTGTTCAGCCAATCAGATAGCAATGATATTCAGCAGGTTACCGCAGTGTGATTTAGCTGGAGTCATAGTCATTGTTCAGCCCATAGAGTATTCACACTTCAAAATACAGAAACGCATATCGATGGCTTTTTGCCAACAGCGAGCACAATTTCCTATCTCCGCCATTATAAAACTACCAATTACAAATTGACGTCACTCCTGAACTTTTTCTTTGATTTTAACAATTCTTAAATATTTAGAAAATCCTCTTTTCTGTATTTTCCTTCAGTGAAAGAATTATTAAA
>JAYJLU010335510.1:0-13581 GCA_036873645.1 Minona dolichovesicula | reverse complement strand
CACCTTATAGTGCCAGTGGATTTCCGGAATTTATTAGTTGTGAATCTTTTAGGTGTGAAATTATATTGCCAACAGACCCGCCACCTATCGAAATTAATATACATATTTTGAATATTCAACTCTTCAAAGTAAATATGAAATATTTTTATCGAGTATTTTATTCATATTATCAAATTGTGTCAGCAACATTTAAAGTATTGGACAGTTATTGATAGCATAAGAGTGGTTGAGATTACGAATGACACACGATGGATATTTCGCAGTTTTTCTAAATGTTGCGTTAGAAGTGGGCGGGGCTGTATAAGATTGGTTTGTACTGAAATTTGAAGACATAGTAAACAGTTGTTTACATACCATTAGAACCATAGAGTAATAATATGATTAGAACGTTAAGTCAGGTTATAAATTATATCAATAATAATTTAAATCGGGATTTGATCTGTAAACGAAAAGTTCACATCGCGAAGTTAAATAATTAAATTTCGTTCAGGTAAACGAAGACGATTAACTTCAGGTTCTGTAAACCCAGATATATTTTGGCAAACATAGTTGTACAAGAAGTCGATTTGATATATTAGAAATTAAAAAACTGAAGATATTTCAAATTACATATATTATACAATAACAATCAATTTAAGCATTGACGATACCACATGTGATCGCTGCACACTGCTAAGACATAATTGTAAAAAATGGACTAAGGCCATTAAAATCTTTTTTAGCATCTGACAATAAATTAAGGAAATTAATAATTATAGTTTTTTCAGAAAACAATATCTTACATTCTCAATAATGTTTAGACTTGTATATATTTACACAATAAAAACGGAAAATATAAGTTATATATTATCGCAGATTGTTGAATCATCCTATGTAGTTGATTTATTTCCACAAAAGTGCATTTTACTATTATCACATTCGTATTGAAAACCCTTGAGTTGGTATTGTCATTTAATAACTTCTTTAGGTTCAACAATTGATTCCTTACCGGCTCAACAAAATTAGAAATGTCAATAATCATTATTATAAAGAAAATCAAGTAGAATTTGTCCTTTCCAAAAAAGACTTTAATGTTTTCACGATGTTATTATTGTCTTCCCTCGGATTACTCGACAAGTATGTTTTAATGGCATCAGCGGATACAACCCCCTTGTCAACAAAATTGTAAAACAGTATTTTCAATTGATCATCATCTAAAAGAAATGCATTTGGTTGTGATAGTAAAAAGCATTTGTAAACATTTGCAGAATAATATTCAATTTTAGCTTTCAGACAAGGCGCGTGAGTGCGAAATTGTAAAACTAGCGCAAATAACAAACACAGTCACCGAATAGTAGAAACTATTTTAACCAATCAATATGACGTTTATCGACTGCATATCAGTAACCTTTGAAATTTTGAGAAAAGTTATATAATGAACATTGACTGACTTTTGAAAGTCGATGAGTGCTTAGTAATTCATTATAAGAAATATGCGGCAACACTATTGGCATAGATTTAAGAATGAATGAACTGAAAAATATAAACAAATTACATATGTTAATTATGCTCACCATAATGTTTAGGACAACATTCATTCATAGTGGACAAAACTAAAGTTTCTTTGACTTCAACATGGTCTACGAATCCTCTGAGTCGTACGAGAAGATCTTGATGAGGCATATTATCATCTTAAATAAAATAATAAATTTACAATTTAATACCCCAAACTATCTATTTATAACGAAATTAAATAGATACACCCGCATACTTAGAAAATGATTCACAACGATTTCGGTGCAGCACTTTATTATATCGTTCAAAAACACAGATTCATTATTCGGTAAATTGTCCAGCAAACTCTCGATTTCTTTCAAATCGATGCTTGGTTGTTCTTTCAACTTTTTTAATTCAGATAGAATGTTGTAAGTGGATAACGACTCCCCAAAATATTCGATATTATGCTCAGTGAGAAATTTAGTCAGAATATCAGGATCAGACAAGCCATAAGACGACCAAGAAATATTTGCTTTGACAAAAGCTTGAACAATCTTTTCTTTGTCCAAACATTGCCCAGCAAGTCGTAAAACATGTGCCAAAACAATTGCAGAATGGCACTTGTTTTCGATAGGTTGTAATAATTCAATTAAAAATCCAAGATCAATAGTTTCTGGTTGAAGTAGCTTATGGAAACACTGCGCTAGGAAGAGCCACAAAGACTTCCCAACATCCATTAGAAGATCATCAATATCAACGCACATATTTGCGAATCTAAAATAATAATTTGGTCAATTAACTTCTAAATTATATAGTTTGAGTTTAATTCAAGAAAAATGAATATAGCATGAGCGTATTGTACAAAAAATAACTACTGATATGTGGATCAATATAACATCTCTCTCATCTCGTGCACTCTTCATCACATCTTTAAGCGGCCATCATTTCATAGTCGAAATTTCGATTCATCTATACAAACAATAGGAGATAGAAGGGTTGTTCTCTGATTGAGTAGTTCTTAATGTCAGTTGACGACTGAACACTGTGTACGAATAATAATTAAAGCATTGATCAACTAATTATACGCGAATGAATTCACATACATTCGAATTGAAATCGATGCACACATAGTATACTTGAATGATTACAATGAGGTCCGGGAAGAGAGACAGTTGTGAAATAAGAATAAAAACTTTCAAGGCACAAAATAGTTGTTTAAATGAACACTCAAACAGATAAAAACGATAGGTAAAATCCTAATTTGAGAGTCATTGAAAGAAGTTTTGACATAGATAATTAGCAGATTAGGCTTATCTTCAGCGATGACTTCATTGAATCCATGCCATTTAAATAATAAATAGACCAACCCACCCATTTATAACTTGCAAAGGCGTTAATGCAGAGTTTCTCATGAGGCGATATAGTAAGGCGCCAACAGCTTCTCGCTTTTCCTTATGAAAATCTAACGAAGCATTAATCAAAACTTCGACCAATTCTTCACCAGACGATTCTATTCGCTTTAAAGCTGCTTCCTAGAATATAAATAATTGGGATACTCATTTATAGTTTTAGCTAGTATTTTAAATAGTAACTCTGGGATTCGAATTTAAACAGATTCAATACCATTTTTCAAGATTTCAAGATTTTGTTATCAATATGATTATATAAACTTACATCTATACTATTGGCATTAAAGAATTCATTCAACAAATGCAATGAAATGTTTTCTATAGAAGTGTGAGAAATGTGTGCTGGATTGGAGGAAACTGAAGATTGGGAAGGCTGTGAAAGAACTGCTGAGCTTGTTGAAGAGGACTGTGGATGGGATGAAAGACCAGGCGGGGCAATATTGCACGATTGGGAATGAGGTAGTTTATTTAATGACGATGAGGAGGAAGAATTGTGGAGAGTTTTAGGTGAAGCGTCCCGCGACCGACTGGCTTCACGAGAATTTTGAAGTGAAGAATTTGATCTCCCAGAAGAAGTTCTAAAATTAAAATATGGTGTATAAATATAGAGCTTAAAAATGATAAATATTCAATATCAAAATATAACAAGAAAACAAATTAATCTATGAACGAATTTGAAACCATTTAAAATTAAACAGTTTTGAACAGAGGAAATTAAATTAAATCAACAAGAAAAGTCAGCACAGAAGTGAAATTGTTTTATCGGATGTAAATGCTGCAGACTTTGTTTTATGGAATTAGGTGAACATTTGTGATTAATCTATTATCTCCATGGTGTATAGTCTAATTCAATTAATATATGTTAACTAAATCAATAACCGCGCACGTCATTCATATTCACAGATCAATCGATAACAGCTTCACTGCCAGTTGAATTAAACTAAGAATGAAATTTGCATCTCTGTTCAATGATACTACCAGTGTTTTACTTCAACACTCGAATATGATAAATATATATAGATTTGTAAGAAGTTTTCAAAATATCAATCAATGTTGAAAGTTTCAATGAATCGTTCACGTGATTTTTATGTTTCCCTCTTTATTCTACGAAAATTAAGCATTCCATTCGATTTGAATAGCCTAAACGAACCGAATACTATCCAAGAAAATTATTTACCCCACAGGATAAACGGGTCACATAATAGAACCTACCCATTTCACACAATGACTTCCGCACATTGAATCAATATTTCTTTTTTGATTTTTTCGAATCAGAGAATAGAATTTTAACCCAAGCTATTTGTTAATATCCGCAGATCATAACCCAAACTTCTAAATAAAATGATAGAATACCTGGATAAGGAAGAAATCTTGTCCTCAGTAGTGACACGACTCCCCTGACTCCAATTTGTGTTAGATGGTCCCAATTTAATCGTGTCGGACATGTCTGTATTAAGAGCCATTTTATTGATTTGAAAATCTGATCTACCACTAAAACCCCTCTGAGAGGATGATTTTTTGTTTGTCACTAATGTGAAGCCACCTAAAATATATGAACATAAAACGAATAACTAACACATGCCAACAAAATATTACTGTCAGTCAAGGATTAGTTTTACATAAGTATACCAAAGTTTTACAGTGAAGTCAGATGCATGATAAGGACAATTTCCACGTTTTGTAATACTCTAACGAAATTAAAGATTGATGCATAGCAAAAAATCCAATGCACCGATATGGTTTTATCAATGATGAAAGATGTGCGACTGTCAATAGCTCAATTATGCCTATGTGAAACATACAGACCTGCCAACCTTGGAGAATGCGCTACAATCCGAGAAAACCAACTCGGACAGAGCGGAGCGGCGAAATTCATTAGCGTTTATATGCTAAGAATGTTTTTTCACGATTTAAATAATTATTGGGAAGGTTAGTGAATGACAGTCAATAAAATAGTATATCATAAATGTACAAATCCGCGCTAATGGCTAATGAATAAACTGTTCTTCCACACAAAAACAGTATGAACTGTCTGATAATTTCTGGCTGGAGGACGGGTGTCAGGTCTGAACATGGAGTTATAATGGTTTGAATAACTTCTTGTCACCGTGAATAATACACTGGAATAACATCTTATAAAGAGGGATTCAATTCAAAATAAATGAAGCAGTCAAAAGAAACGATATTTCATAAAAAAATCACCTTGATTCCTCTGATCGGATTGTTTTGGGCGATATCTGTCCTTCTGTGCCTCAAGGCGTTGTTTTTCTGCTTGATCAGACAATTCAATATCACGCATACGTTTGTCCTCTTCCAATTCGTCTTTTGTCATTGGCTTTAATATCTTCTCAGCCTGAATTTTTCTAAGAATCCAATTGCGACTCCGCATATCCTTTATGTCCATTAATCTATACCTGATGCGTGAATCTTTAGTGTTTTCAATTAGCTCGTCTATTCTTTTGAAATAGCTATTCATGGCTTCTGATGATTTAGGTGTATCTAATTTGATGCCAACGGTTTCTAACAGTTTACACAAAGACTCTAGAGATTGTTCTTCTTGATTCTTCAATAATTGAGAAATGCAATGAATAATAACGCTACCAGATAAAAGGTTTTTCATGAATAATTCACCAATAAATCTAAAATATGAGAATTCAATTTATGCAAACGTTATAGAGTCAGGCAATTATACTACATTTTAAGATTAACATCACTATATATTTAACCACAAAAAATCATCTGTACAAGTATATCAAAATGGAATTTATAAACCATGTTATTTGGAAAAATGAGTCTGGATTGAACATTAGCAAAATTATGAATGGATGGATCTAAGGTCTGCAAGACTGTTTCAAACCGATGGTGACGAAATAGAAAAGGCCCCATGTGCAGATGACAGATATGGATGCTAATACACACTTTCAGGTAAGTTGATGCATTTCCAAAAATTGTCTTATGAACAATACAACATATTTTAATTCGAACCCGCTTTCGAATAGGTAGCCAATGTAGGTCATTCAGAACCAATGCAATGTCGAATAGGTATGACAGTGTGCTGCATTGTTAGGTTCAGACATATTTATATTACTTTACTGATAATTCCATAATCGTATGGTCCACTAACAAACTATTAGAATAAAAAATAATTCTAAAAGGTATTGAACATTACAAAAGATTATTCATTTAATGGTTCACTGAAAGAAAGACCGGAGTGATAACCGAAAAGGATCAATGACTTACAAAAACAATAAGGTATATAATAAATCATAATTTTTAAAAATTGATTTATCTTGCTTTATAACCACAATATATGTATGCATGTCTCGTTTGATTTTAGTATAAAGCAGAACAGCTCAATAAGAAATATGAAAGCATCTAATATAGTTTTATGATATGCTATCATTTCATCTCAGAATGTGTCAACATACTACTGCTGCTACGAGATCGAATATCATCATATTATCGTCGCTACTACTAAAGAGAAGTTACATATAAATCAATGTAAATAACCTGATATTTCCATGATATTTATCTTTAGCCTTCTTTATTTGTTCTTCTTTGTCACTCTCCATCACTTTCCGAATCTTACTATTGGGTTGAGCTTCCACTTTTACATCCCACTCAGTACAAACCTTTTCCAACTGCTCCTAAAATCGAAGATATTGTTAATGAAGAGTGACTAATATGGATAGAGGTACTTTGAAAATGCGCATTGATTTTTCTTACTTTCAGTGGAGTTTCAAACATCTTCTGACATCTGTTGAGAAGCAAACTTTTAAAAGTAATACACGCATCTTTCGCTATTTCGTGTTTCAGCTAAAATTTAAATACTTAGATATTTAAGTCAATATTAAGAACCAAAAACTAACGAATATAACACAAAAACCGTTTAACTGAACTTACTGTACTTAGCTGTTTGCAAATGTCGGCAAATGTAACACTGTATGCTTCTTCTTTTACAGCCTGAATAGAAAGCAATGTTAACAGATAATAGTATATAATAATATCTAAATAGTTTCTTTTGAGTACATAACTCGAATAACATATTATTTCTGATGAGACAGGACTGGCTATAGGTGGTATATAAAACATAAACAGATGCTTTGTAGATCCGGGTTAGGCTTAAAACAAATCATCACCCATTGGTGTGAAGGGCAGCAACACATCTTCTTCACTCCTGCCTGTTCTGGACCAACTTAGTCAATGCGCCCTAAGAGTGCTGCATGGCCTTCAATCTCACTCTCCACTGTCCTCCTTCATGTTGCTCTTAGTCCACCTGACTGGGGGCCTCTCCGGAGTACATGGCATATCCATCTCCACCTACGTCTGGTAATGATGGTGCCCATGTCCTCCTGCTTGTATCTTTTCAGGCCAAAAGATCCGGAGGATTCTTCGGAGGCAAGTGATATGGAAAAATAGAAGCTTGGTAAGATCCGCCTACGTCATCCCCCAGCCTACGTCATCCTCCAGCATTCAGATCCATACAGGAGTGTATATATAACGCAGCTCTGGTATAATTTCAGTTTGGTGTTAGTGCTGTACTGTGTAGATCTCCATACATTGTTCATTTCCCTGAACACGCCCCTGGCCTTGCCCAGTCTGCTGTAGATGTCCTCCTTTGTTCCGCCCTCTGGTCTGATGAGATGCTTTGAACGCAGGCTCCGTTCGCTTTTACAGGGGCTGGTGTATTCACATTCAGCGTCATGGTCTCTGTTTTCTTGGTGCTGATTCGAAGCCCCACCTGCTGTCCAAAAGTTTGAAGTTTGCTGGTCTTGTCCTGGATATGTGTGTGGGATCATCATGATAAGCAATTTGGTCTTTTCTAAGAAATTTCAAATTCCAAGAAACCTAATTTATTTCACTCGTAAATTGAATGTGATCATTAAAATTCCGCACAATGCATTGTCTCTAAAATCATTTTATTCATTTCATTCACCTTGAAGCAAATTTAATTTTATGCATCGATAGTTTTACTTACCTTCAATGATAACATTACATTGTTTATTATTGAAACGAAGAATTTTTGGCTTACCAGCAACAGCCGTTTTATAATGATATTATTATCATGACTAATATTAGCTAAGAATAATATGAAGCTCAGGCTAAACCAAATACATAATTAACGATCAAAGACCGATGAAAAAAGCATTACCTTTTCAAACAGAGTGTCAATACACATTTCCATGCCTTCCTTGGTCGCACTAATATTCAATTCATTTAGTTCTTTCATGCATTGATCAAAATTTTGAGGAGCAATCTTATTCAATATGGTTAATACTCGTCTTCGAAGAGTTTGATTTTGGGAGTTGTTATCACCATTAACTTTATTTTTTTTGATGAATGATGGCACATAAGCAGTTTCTGATCTAGCCAATTCCTCTCTTTCACGTTTAACTTCAATCACACGAACAGTTGGACGTGGAGGACCATTATTCACTCTTTGACGATTCTGATTCTGCACTGTAGACGACTTGTATGTAGATTGCTAAAATTGCACATGTGTTGAATTTATTAGGTGTTATAGAACGCGCTCCTTTACATATTGTTCACACGTTGTGCAGTAAATTTATTTGACAACATCAATTTGAATAGTAAAATTAGTGTTATTGATCAAAATCTTGCGATTATTTAATCTTATTATTGTGTTTCTTTTTACTGTTGTTTAAGACACATATTGAATGCCTCGATATTTTGTGTATGAGGAGCATGGTACCTGTAGAAAACATTGTATCACAAAGATCATATAGACTCATATGGCAAGACAGTTGCACGATACCAGGGTGTCCACTGTTTTGGACCATATAAATTCGAGGAGACAAATACTACTATGTAAAAATGTACGAGCATAGTCAATACAATCCTGAAACAGATATGTAATAGTAAAACAGACAAGAAGAAGCAAGTGGCATTTGTTTTTGATGAGTAAAAGCAGAAAGGGAAAATACTTATTTATTAAATATTTACAATAAATATGAGCATGTATGAAATTTTGTTGCAACTTTCATCAAACATTGCACAAAAAAATTGGGCCACCTCTTTAGCAATCTTTGAGTCGGGGAAATTATTTTTCGACTGATTAACTAATGCATTACTTGCTTGTGCTTGTGTGATACATCCACAGCATCTATCTAGATGAAGAAGGTTTATCCAGAGGTTGCAATTTGTCTGTTTCAGTCTGAGAACTTGTTTGAGGAGTTTCGTCAGATAAACAAAATGAAATAAAATATTCGCTACAGCTACCTAGGACAATTGTGAAAAAACACATTAAAAATCCCAATTAAGGACTGAAAATTCGAGGAGATTTGAGGAGCTTCTCGAATTTTGAGGAGGTGGACACCCTGGCATCTCGATATTAAGTGTCATATAGGAGCAGAATACAACCTGATCATGGATTATAATGGTATTAACAGCATATAAGTATTTCTTGTGATGAAATTGATGATACGATATGATCGTAAGACATTAATTTAGGGTTTAAAACCTCGAGTTCACATAATTTTACAGTAGCTAGGCCAAAAATTGTTGTGATCTTGGAATAATTTTTTTTCATGATTTTTGTTTTGTTGGGCTCTTCAGGGAGTAGTTGAAAGACTGAAAGCTTAACTACTATACTATACTGTCATCCACAACTATAAGGTTGTGTGGTGGACAAGTCAGTAAACAAACTGCAATTAAAATCAAATACAAGATTTTGGGATATTTATACATATTAACCTAACAGTAATTTAGACATCTGAAATCCATAAACTTGCGAGATCGCACAACCAAATATCCAATTGCATACATCTATATGCGGTCATTGAACAATTTACAAATTAATCATCATAGTTGCGATTATAAATTACCGAAAATATTGTATCATCAATTAAGCTGCAGAAGTAAGTCATTTAATTGATTCAACAAAATGAATAACATAAATACTTCCACAATCAGAACCGTTAGCGTAAAGCTGGATGAAATCATTTTGAAGAGTATAACTTACTCTGGAATTCGGTGGACGATTATTTCTGTATAGTTCAGTTCTTGTAACATAAGATGGAGTAAAATCATTTTGTGACCGATTCTAAAAAAATTAATTTAAAAAACTATAACAGCATAAAGCTCGAATCCAATGTAAACTAACAGCACGGCATAAGACATCTATATCAGATAAGGCAAACAATACTAAATAATTGAAAACTGGAAATAACTATCAAAACTCACCAAAAGAATATCATGAACATCCGCATTGATTTTAGGACAACTCAAGGCGGAGACAGAATCTCGAATATCCAGCAGCTCCTCTTTGCTATACTTATATTTATCTGAAAGAGCAGGACTAGGAGACTGATGTTCACTGACAAATAACGGCTCAGGAGTAACTCTGGCGGATTGTTGTTCTGGAGATTCTCTTTCACAAACTGGTTCATCGGGATCAGACTCGGCAGCCGCAGTGTCTTGCAAGGATGGGACAGGCGTGGTGTCTACCTCTTGCTTGAATGTACAGTTAATCTGAGAAGCTGAATCAGTCACATTCTCTTGCAACTCCGGAATAGTGGTTTGTAATTGTTCTTGCTGATGAACTTGCTTAAAAAACTGGCCCTTGAAACCTTCACCGGATGGAGTTTTATCCAGAGTATGTTGGTGCGACTCTTCCTCATGATGGGCATCGTTAAAATCTTGCGAAATTGATGGCGTAGGCACTTTCGTGTATTGGGAATCCTCAGTAAAAGAAGGAAGGTTGCTTATTATGCCTGTCTGATTGGACTCAGATTGTTGATCAGTGGATGCACAATCCACTTGTTCCTGAGTTTCGGGATTAATAACTACGAGAGGTTTCCTTGGTCTCTTTTGTAAAGTGTTAGGTTGCTGTTGAGGAGATGCCTGTACGGTCTGATTAAGCATTGTAAACTGATGCTGTGGTTGACTACTTGGAACCACAGTTTGCATGTTCGGATTGAGATTACCTTGCATTAAATGAGAAACAGTGCTCGACGGATTCTGATGCTGCACAGGTAAATGCTGTTGATGACCCACAAGATGACTTGGATTTACGGGTGGCATATTATATTGCTTTTGAACATTAGAATAATTTGAAATCTGACTTGAAGGATGCATCGCCTGTATATTTTGTATTTGAACGCTTTGATTGTTGTTAGGGTGTTGTTGAACATGAAAGTTCGTATTTGATAAGGGTTGAGTATTTGAAAACACTGGTTGAATAGTATTTGTCTGCGATGCGTTGTGCTGAATGCCGGTAGAAAAATGGGGTGCATTTGGCTGCAGAGAAGTGTGATGACCTATCATCTGATTGCCGATTTGAATTTGGGCTACAAAAAAATAATAATGTTAAATCCTATTGGAAACATACGGCAACATACAAATGTCAATATAAATACCTGGATAATGCGGATACTGTCTTATCTGTTGACCCGAGTTATATTGAACCTGAAATAATAGCGCAATAAAATATGTTTTTGAAAAATCGTTTTTGGCTAATGCTGTTTTTAAATTATTAAATTGAAGAGGATGAAATTCCACGTGGTTACTTTGGGGTATCTTTAGAGCACAAAATTTGGCTGTATTAGATGCTAGACAATGCTAATAATTCGTAATTACCGGTCAAATACATCTAGAAATATTTTACAGATGACTACATCAGACAGTTGTTAAGATGAAAACCCTACAGATACGAAATTTTAATCAAGATACCTTTCAGTTGAGTTGTAATTCAGTCAGTCAATTCATGACGCAGCACACATATACGCTTGAAGCACAATTGAGTCAAGCCTACCCTCCTGTCTGGAATGGAGATGTGGCTTAAATCCTATGCCACACCTAAGATTGAATGCTATGTCTCGGAGAAGAGTTAGTTTAACGATAATTGGTTGCAAAGACATGTGAAAAATTCATAAATAGATTAAATGGCAATAGAATTTATGACAATCTTTGTATGATTAGAAAAAGTGGGGGGAAAATGAGGATTTAAAAGCATGTACACACCACAATAAATATTTCTTGCATTTCAACATACTTTGATTTTCTGAAGTATAGTAGATGTGCTACAAACTGAGGGCCATCATTTGAGGAACAAAAAATCAGACATTACTTATGAAGAAGACATCCTTTATTTTTAACAGACATATAATAAATAATTCTCACTGTTACTGAGAATTAGAGCATAGGATACTTACATAGTCAAGGATTATAACAAAAACTTTTTGTGACAAAATTTTTTTAGTGAAATCTTTAGTGACAAAAATTAAATCTTAATTGCATTAAAAAATAAAAATTGCTGGTATAAAATGGAAACAGCATGTAAATGATTTATAAATGATCACTACTTGTGCGTTTATGACTGATAGGATGCTAATGAAACATTTTAGTGATTTTTAGTTGATTGAGAGTTTAAGCATAAGATATGAATGTATCCCATAAAATTTTCAACTCCAGTAAGACCAGTTTTATAACAAAGAAATCATTGAAACAAGAATTTGATTGGTTAATAAAAATGGATAAAACATGTAATAACATGGCCTAAATGGCAATACCTCGACAAAACATGCCTTACATTAGATGGCTGTACAGCTAATGTAGGCACAGAAACAGGAATTCCAGCAGACACAGCCTTAAAAATAATCTAAAAATACAAAAAAATTAATCTAACCTTTTAACCATATTGTCCACTCTCGACAAGCGTTATAGGTGACTAGGCTTAGTCATGCAAATTAACAGACAATAGTAATTAAAACAGTTGAGTGAGTCCAATAGTAAAATAAAATACCAGACCAAAAGAGAAGTAAATCAATACAATATTAGTAAGCTGTTTAGAGTGAGATTTTAAAACATACAACATATGTCTACCATTAAGTAAATTTTGAAAATATCCAATACCAAGAATGATGTTTTCAAAAATATCCACAAAAAACAGAGTGCTCCAAAATCAAATTTCCCTAAACCTTCATGAGCATTAATAATCAACACAAGAAATCAGTATAGATATTTTTACACACCTGAGGTTGTTGTTGTTGCATCTGGCTTTGCACATAATTTTGAGGAGAGAATGTAGCATTTTGATTTAATCGTTGTCCATACTATAATGACAGAATAATAAAGTTTGCAAATGTACACAGTATACACTATAAATGCAAGCAACATACACATGCTTTCTCTTTGGAGTGCACTATTCTTGAGTTATTTTGGCACACCATTGTTGATGATCAAATTTATAATTTATAAAGAAATATTTAACATCATCATGCAAAATTTAGAAGTGCATAAGTATGCTTCCATTGATAGTTTGGAAGCGTATATAATCAAACACAATCAAAATTAAGACAAGGAAATAACCCTGAGATTAATAAAAAAAATGAATTAATCACTTGTTGGACTGCTGTTGGATTTGGCCAATTGTGAACCAAGTTAGGTCTAGCATTACTTTGAATATATCTGAAATGAGAAAGCCATTTAATTATCACCTCAGGTGTTCAAATAAAGAGTAATTTATAACAAAAACAAATAGGCTATAAAAATTTTACATGTTGATAATATATGAAAATTAATAAACTGTGACATTGAATAGCTGTAATTCTTAAAAGTTTAAAGTGACAAGAATCAATGGAAAATAAAATAAATACCATACCAAAGGAAGAATAAATATCTAAACATTTAATATTAAAGTCATGTTTACTTCATTGCTTTATCAACTGAAAAATAT
>JAYJLU010334399.1:2858-13607 GCA_036873645.1 Minona dolichovesicula | reverse complement strand
AGATCTTAGTAATTTTTAGCATGTTTTAGCAAGGTAGTAAGATCTTAGTAAGATTTACTAATTTTCATTTCGCCGGGTAGCTATATATAGCTGAATTTTTTAAACGCTTTTACACCTTTAAACACAAATATGTATACTTATATAGTATCATCATTTTATCTATAGTATCAGAAGAGAAGCTATACATATAAAACTGAAAATATTTAAATTTCGCATATTAAATCTTAAATTGAAATTGAAATTGATTTCAATGTCAGGTTGTGAAACCCGAAGAGCCTATATAATTAAAATTCTTTTTTATTCTGACTGTTTCATTATCTCATGGAATTTGAAAAACATCTTATATTTAAAGAATATATGGATGAGCCATAACGTTCAAACTTATAATTATGTACATAGGGGAAGGGATTTTCACTTCATATCATTTCATATTGCAATTTTGGAAAATTAAAACGTTTCTTATTGTTATGTGCACTTGAATATGTGGCCCTTCTTTTACAAAATATTTTGGTTGAAATTATTTTATGCTTAAATCCTGGCTTAGCCTATGGTGTACTTAAACTTGCATGCAAATTGCAAACATTTTGTAGGCCCTCACAATCTGCAAATAAATGAGTAAACTTTGATAAATAAATAAATGAGATTCCTATATTATAATATGTAACTATAAATTTCATTACACAACTTATTTTTGCAAGAAAATATATATAGGATGCCAAAAATTCTTTAAAACTTCTTAAATCATAACTTTCTGCTACCAAGAAAAACAATAAAAGAGCCACCCACCTTACCAAACATAACTAGAAACAAAGAGATTAAAGTTCATTAAAGTACATGTAGTTATAGTGATTGATATTGGACAGAAAAGTTCATTGAGACAATTCCGGATAATTTTATATACCGCGGGGGCTAGTAGTAATTTTGTGTATGTTCTTCATTAATGTAGATATAGAATTTGAGTATTAAAATTTTTCGCTTTCATTCCATGTACACGTTTGTGTAAAGTTTTCTAAAGTGCGTAATTGAGTTATTTTTGCATGTTGTATAAAACCTGGAAAAATACTGCAGAGAAGATCTACTGGAGGAACTCGATTTTTCGGCAGGTAATGTATAATGCATGTAATTAAAAAAGTGTCACCGCAACAAAATTTCATTAGTTGTTCACATTTTTCCGCGCGCTTATTTCAGTTGCTAGGTTTTTAAATGTTTGATCGAGGACTACGTTATTATAGATAATAAAGTAGTCTTTGTGATAAAGTGGATTGATTCGCTAAATTTGCATTAAATTAATTTATGAATTTATGAATCTATGAATATATAATATTTAAGCATAAATAATCTGCTAATTAACTATAACATATCAAAAATTGACCATCATTGTTAACTTTTTAATAATAAAATAGCTTTTAAAATAAATCTTGTTTTTCAAATTTTAATTTGTTAGCCTACTCATAGAGTTGAATCATATTGAAAGGACTTTTAAAATATTATATTAATTAGTTTTACGTATTATATCAACAGTTTTCAGAGTTCTTTAAATATATTATTTTATTATAAGCTACGCTAACCATTAGTGATCTTGAAGGCGCTAGACCTAAATTTAAAGCAAGTTAATATTTTTTACAAATTATAATATATTTTCCTAGTCGTGTTTAAGTTATCATATTTCATATATTTCTGATTTTAATAAAACCGTTAATGTGTTTATTAACTATAAAAGTAATATTGCCTTGTAGCCCAAACAAACAAGTGGCATCTAAAAGAATATCCTGAGAAGTTATTGTTCATAAATCCTAGATATTATGCATATATCAAATTACTAAATTTCTAGCTTTTAAATTCTTGTAAAAAGTGTAGTCATTGTATGGTTTTGCCTTTAGTCTTAAAGTTACAATATATTCTTATATTATTGGTTTTATAGAATATGGTATGCACAAACATCGCAGTTGCTATTTGACCGATCATTGGTTGAATAATTTTCCCGCTATTTGCTTCGACTATAATTGGTAGCATAGTTAAAAAATATTATGTGAACCGTTTTATGTTATTGATTGATGTAAAAAGGTGTATAAACAAATATCATTTATGTACCTCCATGTATCAAACCGTATATAAAATATAAATATCATAAGCACTAAGTGCTTAACATCTATCTAATTAATCTATTAGTGATGTTCAATTATTCTAGGTACATAAATCCCTCTTTATGGTCAAACATATAATAAAATATTGTATATCAATTATAAAATAAATATGTGCATTGTAATTTTAACTATGTAACCAATTATTATCGGTCAAATAGCGGGGAAAATATTCAACCGATGATGGGTCAAATAACAACTGCGCACAAACATCAAGCAGCAAGCTTCTGCAATCAACAAAAAATATTTTCATCTAATTCTACTTTAATATATATTTTGTCCTTTTAATAAAAAGTTGATAATTTAAAAACCTAATCTTTTTATTCTATTATAGGGTCAGAAATAAATCTAATATACAATGGTTAATTATACTGACTATTGAATAATATCCAATAAGAAAATTAAACATTTAGAACTTTCTCCAACTCAAAAAATGATATTTTTGCTTTAATATTGACTAAAGCCATGTATCTTAATGCCATTGGAGCAATATTTTTGCAGGGGAACATTTTTGCAATTTTGCATGAGTTATTGAAAACTGCATAAATCAACTTTAACCCCAGGAATTATGGGGACCAGCTGACATATTGGCCCCTTCAGATTCTTTTCAGAGGGGTCAGTGACCCCATGCCCATAGGATATATAAAAAAACTAGTCAATAATCAATTAATAAAAGTATTTGGCTATTTGGAAATATGAACAATAATTTTAATGATGTCAAAATATGTATTCAGATAAGTATTACTTTAGACAATTCATATTGGTTTTCCATTTCATTAATTCATTTATGCAATTCATTCTGTCAGATAGTCACAGTTCAATAAGGCATAGCATTTTTAGAGTTATATCTATACATATCTAATAGTCATTTCAATAAGGCACATCATGATAGTAAACAGCTACTACTATACAGAACACAAATTGAAAATAGTGATTACAAAATTTAAAAATAACAATCAATCAAAAGGTTAATAAAAATGTGCAATTGAAATGAATAAAAGGCCAACTTATCATTGTCTCAATAAAAAGTGTTTATTTCAAGGGGTTCTATGATATTCATCACCACTGGCCTGCCTTTCTTCATCAATTCTTCATCAAATTCAATTATTTGAGCCCCTCCTCTCATTCCAGCTTCTATCATATTATCTGTTCAACTATTCCTATTGTTTTTCATAACAAAAAGTTTATCAACTAAACAAAAAGATTATTTAATAATTTAATTCATATTTATCATCAAATACAAATACAAGGATTTTTGTTAAGTTCATGTTACTTAAGTATTAAGTATATTTGGTATCACAACGAGGTATGAAACTCAAAATCGAGTGGGTAGCATTTACAGAAGAATTAGAATTTCATCCAAACAATTAGGAAGTAGTAAAATGGTAGTAAAAACACATAATTGTTAGTTCAAACAGCAGAATGAGAATGAAACAAGTGAGGACAGAACTTAAGATTCAAAATGTCATCAACCGGGGAGCCCACCAGCCAAACCTGCTTTCTTCTAGTTTGTTTCTGGCTGTCGTGGCGCAAGTATGGCCTTTCTGTGATTTACGAGTCACCGGTCCCGAAAGCCTTGGAGGAAGGACCAAGGAGGCAAGCGATGTTGGTTCCTTACTTGAATGGATCCTGCGGGCAAGACTTTGACGGTGCTGAGAGCAATGAAGAGCAAGATTGCTCCAGTTCAGCCATAATAAAAGAGGCTGTGATGGTATCAGGACCATGGCTTGGCACACTTATACTTGCTGAATATAATCAATTAACAGTGCAAAATTTCCCTTGATCTTATAACAGAAATATATTTTTCATCAGCATTTCAAGGTCTAAATACAATCTTAATGAAAGATAATCTAATCATGATAAATCCACTATATGTACATCTAACATAAAACTTATTAGTATACAATTTTATGTTTTGTAAATCTTAACTGTTAGTTACACCAGCTTTATCATTGCATTAATGTATCTAGTTTAACTAAAAAGGTGCCATAACTGCCACTGGAAATAATTCATACAATTTAACTTGGGTGTTGACAAGCTAGAATTTAATTTATATATATTTGTACTTGTATTTGAAAGAAATAGAATAATGGCTTATATACTCAATATACTAATCTTATTTATAATTCCTATTGTTACCACTGTTTACTTTTAATGTGTACTATTTTGTGTAAAATATTTTAATTTTGAAATTTTGAAACCATACAAACATTTTTGGTTGTACTAAATTGAAATATTTTCTTTTAAAGGATGTCTACAGCTATTTTAACTCCTGTACTAAAATCTCCACTGACCAAATCCTCCCCAGTATCCTCCAGTTGGCATGGGTCACTCTCGTCGGAACAGAAATCTTTTGCAGGTGGATATATAATAATAATGTACCATATACAATATATCAAATATAATACCAGAATTTAATGCTTATTAATAAGAATGTTAGACTGGTATACTCTGGTAATCTTTTACTCAATAATTCGTGTGTAAACATGCTATATATAATAATATAAAGTTATAATTTATTTATTGAAAGAAATAGATAGCTGGATGAATCTTGTAATGTCTAAAATGTCAAATTATACTTTTTTATTTTAGTATCTTCATGTCTAAATGATCCACCTCCTAATATTGGCATGTCTGATATTGATGTTGAAAAGAAAATACATTCTAAAGTGAAATTGATGTATAATCAATTGTTCCAAGTAAATATTTTTCAGTATGAAATATTAGAAAATCACAGTCATTACAATTATGTAAATGATGCATAAATTGATAACATTTATTCAGGCTTTCAAAACTTACGATAATAATGGCACTGAATGTGTGACTCGCGGAGAATTTAGGCGTGTCATTGAATTGTTTTGTATGCCACTCACTACTTCACAGTTCAACAGCTTCATGTTAAAGGCAAGTTGATTATCATATTCAGCTATCTCTAACATCACTTTATATATACATAGTCAAGCTTTCAGCTTTGTTGCAGTCGAAGTGTAGGGTGATCTAAATGAAAACGTTAGAACTGTCAAGACACCTTGTCACATTTAAACTCATGGTTTATTATCTATCTATCTATACTTGTTACTTATCTAATTACATGTTGATGACTTCATATTCTTACAATTCTTTCTTCTAGGTGGTCATCAACAAAAATGGAACAGTGCGCTATGTTGACTTCTTGAATAAATTCAAAGCAACTCCCAATGGTTGTCAACAAAATGGAGACGGCGCGTTAGTAGAACACGAAGGTGCTAAACAAAAAAGCATAGAAAGTGAAAGAAGTGGTCCCTCTTTTACAGCTCGAGTTCAGTTGGCTCAAACGCAACGCTCTGTCCGCTCTAACACTCCAATAGCCAAAGGGCGGGGCGAACTACTGAAACAAAATCTCTCCACAGAGCAGATTGTCGCAAAACTGAGGAATCACATCATGGCGACCGGTGAACCCAGAACACTGGTGAAAGCTTTGCGATTATTTGATTACAATCGGGATTCAAAAATTCAAAAGCATGAATTAAGAAAGGTCTTGGAGAATTATTGTTTTCAAATGAGTGATCTTCAGTATGATCGGTGAGATTACAAAAACCCAATCTTTTCTATTGAACCGTCTTTTATTAATACTCCGATGATAGAAACCATAGAGTTATACAGAAATGTCACTCTCAAAATATTGAAATGCATATCAATGGTTCTTGTAGATTACACCCGGCTGACAAATTCCTATCTCCGCCATTATAAAACTAACAATTTCAATTTATCGTGTCTCTGATTTTAATATTTTGCTCATTGAAAGAACGTATACATTAAGCGCTGTCCAAAGATATAAGAGTTATTAAAATCACAAAAGACGTTTAGGAGAGACGATAAATTGAAATTGTTAGTTTTATAATGACGGAGATAGGAATTTATCAGCCGCGTGTAATCTACAAACCATTGTTTGATATACATTTCAATATTTTGAGAGTGAAAAGACGGTGATAGAAACGTTCTCATTCGAACTGTAATTTGTAATTCACAATAATTTCAATGTTAGCATGTAAATAATTTGAAATCCATCTTCAATATGTTCTGCCTTTATTAAGAGAAACAGGTCTTCCGAAAACAGATTTGTTATTTATATTTGAATAAGTTGATTTCAATGAGTTGATTTGTGACTCAGCCCTCAGAAATTGGATTGCCCCTCGCTGTTTCTTTACAAAGTGAACTTTATATAATAGGTGTTTCCTAAAATAGATCCGCTAATCTCAATTCTTTTCATTCCGGTGCAGTGAGCGGTGTACTGAATTGGGCATTCATGGAGGTGGAGAATGTTCATTTATTTAATGAAAGTTCGATTGTTCGATTTCTGTAATGAAAATAGATTAACTATTTTTATTCCCCATAAAATGTCATTTATTATCAGTGAAATCATTTTTCTCATGTATTGCACAGATTGTGGAACATGTTCGATGTCAACATGAGTGGGGTTATAAATTATTTGGATTTTCTCAATACACTCGGTGTATCGATGGATTCTAATGCCGTGGCTGGTCCGCTAAAGAGGAGAGGTAAACCATGATTATATTATTGTTTATAATAGGGATTAATTACAGAACCAATCAGTCGATAGGTGACTCACTAATTCTATGAATTTTATAAATTACCTCTAATTTTAGTTAAATTAGTTAAATTATAAATGACCAACTTAATTTTTAGCTACACAATTAACTCTGTCAACAGTGAATGGAAATTCCAAAAATTTAGATGACTTGGAATATGAATTCAGGCATAAAGTGAGTTGAATCTATCTATGTAAATTAACAATACACGACATTTATTGACATTTAAATATTAAACTATAGGAGCAAAATCATTTTCAAATTGATCTAGACGACATCTGTAAGCTTTTAAATGTTAATTATAAGATTAAATACACTCTAATTAATAAACTGATACGAAATTGAGATTATTAATATTTAATAAGGATTATTGAATTAATTAATAATTTAATGAAGTAATAAAATTAACTAATTTAACAATTAATTAAATAATAATTTAATGAAATAATTAAGGTTAAAATTAACTAATTTAACAATTTATTAAATAATAATTTAATGAAGTAATTAAGATCAAAATTAACTAATTTAGCAATTAATTAATTAGTAATTTAATGAAGTAATAAAACTTCCTAATTTAACAATTAATTAAATAATAATTCAATGAAGTAATTATAATTAAAATTAAAATTAACTAATTTAGCAATTAATTAATTAATAATTCAATGAAGTAATTATAATTAAAATTAACTAATTTAGCAATTAATTAATTAATAATTTAATGAAGTAGTTATAAATAAAATTAACTAATTTAACAATTAATTAAATAATAATTTAATGAAGTAATTAAGATCAAAATTAACTAATTTAGCAATTAATTAATTAGTAATTTAATGAAGTAATTAAAATTAACTTATTTAGCAATTAATTAATTAATAATTTAATGAAGTAATAAAATTTACTAATTTAACAATTAATTAATTAGTAATTTAATGAAGTAATTAAAATTAACTTATTTAGCAATTAATTAATTAATAATTTAATGAAGTAATAAAATTTACTAATTTAACAATTAATTAATTAATAATTTAATGAAGTAATTAAGATCAAAATTAACTAATTTAGCAATTAATTAATTAATAATTTAATGAAGTAATTAAAATTAAATTATTTATCAATTAATTAATCAATTAAAATAGGTATGTATATGACGTATCCCAATTTTATTGTTTCCTAATATTGGAGTCTACCTGTGGAACGACCGTATAATTAAAGGAATTTCATATTTTAATATATTATATTTCCTTTATTTGTATTCTTGTAGTTTAAGAATTATTTAAATGTAAAAGTGAATTATTTCTATTCTTGCAATTTAGTAATATTGTTATGAATTATTCGAACTCTAATTGGTGAGAACAACCTTAGCATGCTACCTTTTAAACACTGTCTTCATAATTATGCAGCATGTACAGTACATAGATATTCCTTAATTTTCCTAAAACCATTGTAGTCGAGTAACGATATGTCAAAATTTTGGTTAACCCGGCCACAACAAATTCCAATATTTATAAATTTGGTATCATTTGATAGCATTTTTTTCGTAGAATAACATATCAAAAATCAATTCATTGGAAGAAGGTTTATTTTACAAAAAATCAAAATGTCATTATTTACTATAAGAATGAGCCTTTATTTCGAAAATGTCAGAAAACTTCTTTATTAATTTTAAAGATATATAATATATTACCAACAGATAGAAATGTATATATAAGATATCGAAATATATGCATATTTTTATGATAAAACATTCAGGTATGACGTCATAGGCATTTTACCATATTTTGAACCATAGAAATTATATGTTTTTGGTCAATATGTCGAAAGGGAAACATTTTAAAGCCTATAAATGTATTACCAACAGATAGAAATATGTACCTAATACATCTATCGAATGATACCAAACTTATTTTTATTGCAATTAGTTGTGGGTCAAAAGTTAAATTGACTGGACTATTGAGACTTTTTCAACTATGCATATGGTAAAACGATTAAATGAATAATTCATTTTCCAAATTTAATTGTTTTGTTAAATGAAATGGTGCTTTCTGTCTTTCCTTTGCTTCTAGAGTAACACTTGTTTATCAATTAGACAATTGGTTTCTAATTTAATTATTATAATCCTTAAAAGCATATCGAGTATGTATTATACACACATCAAAATAGACTGCTATTCATAGAGGAATAATGGTTACACTCTCAAAATATTGAAATAATCCATATCGATGGTTTGTCCGTATCACGGCTGACAAATTCCTATCTCCGCCATTATAAAACTACCAATTTATCGCCTCTCCTTCTCTGATTTTAATATGTTTGGAAAGCGCTTAATGTACACGTTCTTTCAATGAGCGAATTATTAAAATCAGAGAAGACATTTTGGAGAGGCGATAAATTGAAATTGGAAGTTTTATAATGGCGGAGATAAGAATTTGTCAGCCGTGTCATCTACACAACCATCGATATGCATTTCAATATTTAGAGAGAGTTATAGGACTGTTCTTATTCGAACTGTAATTCGAAAATACTTTATCCCATTTCTATGGTCACTTTATATTAAATATTCGGGGTCGTCACAACAGCAACTACTATTATGATAGAGTCACCACACTTGCTTGTAGATCGATTTATCCCTACCAAGTGACAGAAAATATCCTATCTTCAGCATTATAAATTGGTAAAGTTCAAATTGTCATACCGATGAAACTCAATGACTGATTTTAATATTTCTTTTACCAAATTAAAGTATAAAAGGAGCGTTTTTTAATGATATAACATTCATAATAAATTAATTTATGAGGAAAAATCTATATCGTGATAGAACAGTAGTTGGTATATTTCCTGATCATCTTATTTAAGCAATATATCAGACTTTGACTTTCTTGACTATAACCATTTGAATTACACCAATTTATAATGGTGGAGATAGGATTTTCTGTAGTTTAGTAGGGATAAATCGATATCCAAATATCTACAAGCAAGAGGCGGTTCTCTTGTCTTTCTTGTTTTCGTGTAAACATCTATATTTCTATGTGTTTATCAGACAGAGAAATTGCTCATAAACTTCTTAGACGACACCATTAAAAGTGTATAATGAAGCTATCTGTTGTCAATCATCAGTCATCTATAACGGAATGATCATGCCTTAGAAATGGGGTTGTGTTGTCGCTCGTCGAGACGAGACGAGACGAGAATTTTAATTATTTTTCATAAATGTTTTATTTTAATTACAATTGATGCTCCATTCTCCACTCGTGTGCACATAGAGATAACATACAATTTATCAGCTGTATTTGGGTGTCTCCTGCATATTGCAGTTTTATTAAATTAATTGGGAAGGGATTGAATATCGACAGATGATCACACGACTGAGTAGTGTATCACCCGCCCTCCTCCGTCTGATACGGTTGTGCATTTTCTGTAGACTGGTGTTATTTATTATTCATTTATATGAGCTTGTTCACTGACAGTTCAATCACACAAATCTATAGCGCCCGCCATTGTCTCTCTCTCACTCTCTCTCCCTCTCTCCCTCTCTCCCTCACTCTCTCTCTCTCTCTGTGTGTGTGTGTGTGTGTAGCCTTGACAACTGTTGTGGCTGGGGGGATTACTCGTTAATCAAAACCTTTTTGTATGCATAATCAGGTAGCTATTTAATAAATTATTATAAAACTCCATCCAGGGGAAAACAGATAGGAAACTTAATACTATTTGAAAAACATCTTTTAAACATATGCAATTTTGAAACATCTAATTTAAAATTATTCTTTCCTCTCTCCTCTTATAGCCATTGTTTTTTTACGATGTTCCAAAATGTTTAACTTTTATTTAGGTTAAAGCTCAATTTCAAACTCTTCAAAAAGCTTTCCTGTCGTTTGACACAACGAGGTCTGGTTTTCTCTCTTTGGAAGACATGCGTTCAGTTTTGAATCAGTTTATCATGCCTCTGAGTGAAGAAAGATTCATTGCTGTCATGGAAAGGTACCGTATATTCAATTAATTAATATCTCTAATTATCCATATAT
>JAYJLU010333288.1:0-12150 GCA_036873645.1 Minona dolichovesicula | reverse complement strand
AAAGCTAACAATAGTTAACAATTGATATTGATAATTTAAAGCTAACAATAGTTAACAATTGATATTGATAATTTAAAGCTAACAATAATAATTGCAAGTTAACCACTGAGAATTTAGGTGAAGTCATTTGTTACTAAAGGCACAATGAGATCTTTTAGGCATTTTTTTTTATTTCAATAGCAAACTTATTAGTTATACTAAAATTGAATTAGGCTTTTAAGAACAATGATAGTTCGAATCTCCTGAAGTTTCTACATAATATGAATTTGTACGTAGATATTATTAGGTGTAACGAGTCTATAGATATTCATTTTCTCTCTCTATTTCTCGCTTACTCATTCACATATATATGTATATGTTTTAGAAACATGTCGCAAGAAAAGCCAAGTACAACTGATAAAGTGATGAACAAAATGTCTTCATTGGTACCTGCTTTTACCGATATATTTGACGAAGAGAGTTTTTATATATTTTTTATTGCTTTGACAATAGGGAGCTTTTTGTTTGTGTTTTTATTGGCAAAATTGAAAAAGATACAATTAACCGATGCTGGAGAAGCTGAGCTAAAGACTAAAAAATCCAGATAATTCTTCTTTTTTCAACAAACTGTGGATCGAATTCTGCAATACAAAGCAACATTATTAAATATAATGATGCGCTGATATATATACATTGATTTATACAAATTTAACCGTTTAGCTATGATACTTTACTTGCATAGAGATGGGATCACCCTCTCTTCTATACCAATGCACTAGAATTTAACGGTATTTTAAATTTACCGCCTTAATTTAAATGCCTTGATTGATTTTAGAAAGGAATTTGTGGGCGCAGAGTACTTGCGTTTAAATACTGCTTTGTCACTCTCTAGAAAAGAGAAAAAATGTAATCCTATCTCTATGCTTATTTATTATAAACAGAAATATAGGTCAGAAATAAACGGATTATCGTGAAACCATGTAGAGTTCGATCCTTGTATTATGTATTATATTCTCTTCATTCATGATCTCATTTTAAAAAACTTCTATTTGAATCAGGTGTCTATAATTTTGATCTCAAATTAAATTCTTTATTGTAATAATTTTGTACATGTATACATAACATAATTTTTAATTTCTGATATTTCTGATTTTCTCTCTCTCTCTCTCTCTCTCTCTCCACCTAAGCTGAACCGCACCGGTTTTTTATGACTACATATAGACTAAAATTTGTCGCCTTCCCGATATTATGGTTCTCAATATACTGCTTGAGCAATACCAAATTTTCTCATTCCCGGTCATAAATGCGACGGCCGCTATAATTATCTAGTACATTCCTGTGTTTCCCTGTAAGATTTCAAATTGATAAAAAAATTTAAACATTTAAACATTTTAAGTATAATTTCTATATATTGTAAAATTATGATAATTCCACTTTATTACAAATTATATGGTTGTAGAAAAATTTCCGTTCTTTTTGTCTAAAAATTACAATTAAAGAATTATAACGAAACTATAAAAATGTCAAATAATTAGCTTGAAATTTTACAAATTAAAAATTTACAAACCGCTTAATCTTTGAAGGTCCAATTGATTTAATCCTGCGGATCAACCCGGTGTTAAAAGATCAAGTGGTCCGTACTAGTGGCACAATAAAAATGACAAAGTAAAAATTTTAGGGTGATAAAAATCACAATTTTTTTATTTACTATTTTCGGTTGAAATATATATGTTATTCAAAGTATGGCTATATAGCCACTAGTGGATCGTCAGCGTTTCCTGCATTTTTTACACTGCGGGAATCTACTCGAGAATTTAATATTTTATGCGACCATATAATTAATAATAATTTATTTGTATTTCCTATTCAAATAAATTGGTTGAAAATAAAAAGGCTGAACAGCCTATCAATGTTTATCCCTTTAAAATTTAAAGAAAAATACCGTTTAGGAGTGTCTATTAAAAGACCAAGATAAATTAAAGAAGTTATATATGAATTTTCTACAAAGTATTAGGACGTCAACTGTTCAACCAAGCTATATGTTACTGTAATTGGATGTTCCAGAAGGAGGCATCGACTCTTCGGATCAAATGTTTGCCGTTTCCAAAAGCAGGAATTAATTCAAAAAATTCGATTAAGTGGACATGCAAATTACCATAGAACAGATATAAAATCTTTTTATGATTGTTAATTCTATAGCTGAGAAATTTCTATATGTAGTTTTAATAGATTGCGTGTTTATGAAACATATGAGGTGGTACGAATAAAATATATCTTTAGCTAAGTCTTCACATTCAAACGATTTCACACATTTAAATTCAAGGTTTTCCTTTTTCGCTTTAAAGCGAAAGTCTTTTCGGTTATTTGTGCGTGATTAGCTATCAGCGATTATCTTTATAAACTAGTCTTAAAATTATAAAAGCTAGCGAAAGCTTTTTATTCATATTCATTCACATTCATACACATTCATATACATTCATATTTATTACTAATTTTGTATGACTAATAATATTATTGTTATAATACGCCAACTTCCTACAGAGCTTCCTTCACGATAATAAACTTAAATTTTTTCGTAAGTATCGTATTTTTAGTGACTATTTAACTGGATTATATATGTAGAAACAATGAAATTAAGTCACTTTTCTTGGGCACATTAAATACATAAAATGCTGAATTATTCTTTATTTGTAACTAAAATTAATTGGCAAATGCCATAAAACTTTATTAATAGCAGATATAAATTGCGCATTTATTTACATAAATATTATCATGTTGTTTGATGAGTATTATCTATTCATTGGATAATTTATGTAATCTGATTTGTTATATTTGTCTATAAACTCATTGAAAGCATCTGGAATAAGTCTAAAGTCTTGAGTTATAATTAATAAAACAATAAAAACCTGCATTGCTTATATCTGCCTTTTTGACATAATTAGACCAGGCTGATTAGTTGAATGAATCATAAAGATTAAGGTCTGTCTATTAGGATGGGACCCCAAGCCTTATCATTTGATGATTGACTAATTTTAAAGAAACATCAATCTTATATTATACCATTCATACCATTTTTTGGTGGTTTTAAGGCGGGTTAAGGGAATTCTATTTTAATCGTAGTTGTTATTTCCCGCTATTTCATTGATCATTGGTTAAATAATTTTCTCAATATTTAACTAATAATAATTATTAGTTAGTTAAATTTTTGTAATAGTTGATTGATTCTCATTAGAGTTATTCCCTTTGATTCTATCTATAAATCTTTTGATATTTAATTTTTATTATACTTATGCATTATGGTGGACATAATTTTTTTCTATGGCATGGTCACACTCACACGCAAGATATTCAGGGAATTAATCTATTTCATATGTAAATCACTCCAGAAATGAATTTGTCACGCCCAAGATCTTGTTCAAAGTGGCCACAGAAAAAACCATGCATGTCTATCCATATACATCAATGGGTAAGAGATATAAAATGCAAACCACCAAAGAATGATAAACCATTAAAAGTAAGCCTCGAACCTTAATAAACTACTGCAAACAACCAAAAAGCATACAGCAAATTATATGTGACTATAAATACAGAAGGGATTTCATGCAGAATAATAACCAAAATTGACTCAGATATGCTTAAGTTGAATTCCCCTTAAGTTCACCTGAAAATACTAAAATTTAACATGTAAACAAAATAAAACAAACCTCTCTTAATCATTGTGAACTATCAACCAATTGATTTGACTTTTCATGAATATAATATCAAATTATTATGCTTCTTCTATCTATCTATGCTGAGCTTTCAAAGAATGCTATCTGAACTCTATCTTCACTTTAAATTATGAAAAAACAAATCTATTAATCATTGCATTTTGGTTATTCTGCTTGATGCTTTGAGGTTTGATGCTTTTTTTTAATGGTTTGTCATTTTATGGTAGTTTACATTTTATCACTTACCCATCAATATTGTCAAACAATCCCATCATATAGTCAGTCAATTATAACAACCAAATCAATATTAATAACTAGTAGAGAAATTCTTTAAAATTAGTGGAACCTCTTATTTAATATGGATTTAACAAAGAAGGGATTATTCAAAATTTCTGACAATAACATATGTTAATGAGGATTTTTATCTTTAGTACAATCTTGCAGATAATGGCTATCAATCATTGATTAGTGTTTTATTTGCTTAAATTATACATATAAAAATAGTATGCTTCATTTTGATCCCAATTTAAATAAGATATATAGAAGAATAATTTCTAAGTTGTGATTTGTAACTAAGAACTAGATAAGATATAACAGATTTTTCAAAGAATTTATGGCTGTTAATTGTAAGATCACCATGTTTCAAGTATTCATATTGAATGTTAGTCTCTAATCAAATGAGTGTTGTCAATTCTAACATTGTGCATTTAAAATGGTTAAGCTGACAATCTAACTATAAATTATTTAATTAAAGACTGAGAATCAGTTTAGAATAAAAATATAAAGGTGTGTTTACCCTGAGGTTTTTGTCATCCAATTATAGAACAATTTATGTCAAAAGAGAAAATTAAAAAGGAATTGTACTCTTGTTTACACCATATGATTCAACTTTTTGACTTGAACTATTGTCACTTCAAAATTGTTAAGAAATTGAAAGCAATTTTGATGTGACAAGAGTTGGAATAAAATCGCCATTGTGTAAACACCAAAAAAATTACTTTTAAAAATCGCATAGTGTAAATGCACATTAAGACCTCATATTTTCTTGAAATTTTCTTAGTTTTAACTGTTGATTTTTTAAAGCTTTGAAAATGTTGAGGCCAATTCTTCCAACCATTTTAAAAAGCATTAGCTAAATAAATTGACCTACATCTGACATACTTATGAATATTCCATTTAATAATACAATAATAACAACCTACATTTTAGAAGGTTTCCATACCAATCATCAGTCTGTACTAAAATATATAAAATATACTGGATGAATTAGCAATATTTTGTGCAGCATTATGTGTGTCTTCGAATAATAATTGTGCCGGTTTGATAACTCAGCTCCAACATATATACCATGTATACTGTATATTAGTTTAGACTGATGACCAAATAATAATGTTAGATTTGTTGCTAAAATACTTTCATAAAGCACCTACCATTAAAAACCAATTCACACACTAATTTGAGGTGATTTGTGAACCGTAAATCTCCAGAATTTGTTCTTGGCCAGTATTCATAACACCAATCTGGGGCCTGTTTCATAAAAACTATCAGACTGATGTTTATCAGTCAGGAAAATATCAAATCAGTAAATTTTAATGCTTTTCACAAATTTTTAGCAACTAATAATAGTCAGATGCACTACAGCAATATAAATAATACTGATAAATGCTTCAAAAAGTTTTGAAACCCAATGAAATTTATTGATTTAATTTCATTGATATTTTCCTGACTGACAAATATCAGTCTGATATTTTTTATGAAACAGGCCCCTGAACTATAAAAGTGCTTGGAGTTTTCAAATCATTTCAGAAAATTCTATTTATCACTTATTTCAACTGATAGACAGAGTAGAAAAGCTAGGATAAGTTTCAAGTGTAGTTTTTAAACATATATAGATGAAGTATATTTATTATATAATTTTGAACATGCATTTTGTCAAAGCTAATATTTAAATGTTTAATAATGGTCTAATTTGTATCTTGCAATTATGAAACAACTTCTATTTTAGATTTGTATGTACATAGAATTTGTGTATAGGTCATGAGCAAGAAAACTGTCACTCATAATGGCAATCAGAAAGGAGTTAATACAGCCCAAACAAATAATTGTCAGAAGTCTGCAGACCCTCTGAGAGGTGCATCTTCTTATGGTAAAAAGGAAGATAGTGAAATAGGGGCTAAAGTATTACAGGTACATATTATAATCTCTTACAACATCCAATTTTAAGAATTCCTATAAAAATTTCATTGAAGATGATTTAGCATATAAATATCAGGGTGTCCATGTGAATGTGAAATTCACATATGTACTACATGAAATTTATGCAAATTTAAAAAATATAATATATTTCTTTAAAATGTACAAAATTCTTGTCATGTATGTATTTTGGTTATAATTACAATTTTTAGGTGTGGTTAGTTGAATAATATTGTGATTCAGTTAATAAATTTGTGTTTTGAAAAAAATATTTTTGGGCTGAAATATGTATGTGAATTTGATTTACGAGAATTGTTTTCCCCTGTATGTCTGGACACCCTGAAATATTTAATTGATCAATACTTACCCAGAGTTATATTATGCATGGTGAATCTTTTCTAAGAATAGTAGATCTTTAGGATTTGTAAGGATTCTAGCATAATTTACCCAATCTATTATATCTTTAATTGTGGATGCACCTATTTACCTATTTTAGTAAATAAATATGGCCTGGAATGCAAATTGGTCCTTGTCTATATGTCCGGTTTTAATATATTGCCATTATTTTTTCGAATTTTAATTAGGTGATGGAAGTGACTGGAGCAAATGAAGAAGTTGCATTGATGACTCTTCATGACTGTGAGTACGATTTAGCAAAGACAATTGATTTTATTCTTGAAAGTCATGACAACAACAAGTCCATGGAAATTTCTGTTGTTGGTCAAGTGAACAACAAAACTGAGAGAGCTGAGACTAACAGTGAACAACAACAGTGGTCGGTTTCTACCGTTAAGCGTAATGTGAAAAAACCTTTTATTCAATCAGAACAGATTTCAGAATCTAATGACAAAGACTTCAATAATCAGAGGGAAAGTCGTCGACGAAATAAACAACCAATCAGAACATCTACTCGTGTTGTAGCAAGTGATGAGAATGGTTTGTCTACTGTGAGTACATGATTCATTATAAAAATAATCTATTAAGTATATACTTTATGTTAATTTCGATGTTTTAAGTCTTGAGTTAATTTGGTTATTTAGTTAAAAGATGCTCCCATGAAAGAAGAATCAAACAAATGGCAAAATAGACCAGCTTGGAAAGGCGGTCGTGTGTACTCAAATAAGAAGAAAAGTCAAGAAGAAGAGTTAATTAATAATTTGGAAACTGTGACTGTATCACAATCTGAGAAAGATTCATTTCCAAAAGCGTGTAAGTTTTTCTATTTATACCCGAGAAGTTAAATTGCTAAAATATTAAAGTACATAATAATTAGATGCAGGATATTACCTACCGAAAGGACTTCATTCTGAAATTATCGTATTTACTATCAGAAGAATGACATCATTTACTAGTTTAATGTTGCTTTGTTAGCTATGAGATTTGTTCTTTGTTGCTTTCTATTGATTTCTTTGTATACCTTTCTCTGCAGCTACAGATGGTTTGAGTGACAGTGATGAATGGGGTGGAGAATCTCTTGTGGTCACCAATAAAACAGTGGTACCTGAAGAATTATCTTCAAAAACACTTGATGAGCCCGTCACAAATGATAATTGGGGTGGTTATGAAGAGTGGGAGACAGAACAAGAGGTTCACAAACCAATTAAAAAGTAATTTATTAAGTTTCTGATAAATTTTTCAATGAATTTTAGCCTTAAAAAGAAAGTTAAGAAGCTGCATTTTGTTCAAAAACTTAAATTTTAGCTGCTTTTCATGTTTGCTTTCATTCTTATGTGAATTTATAAATATTATTTTTTCATTTCTTTTATAGACAAACAGAACCTGTTCCTGTAGAAAAGAAGCCTATTAATCAAACACCTACAATTTTTATTTCTCGGGATTGCTCTCAGACTAGACCTGTAACCTGTAGAGCTCCTAAACCAGCTAATCCTATTTACTTCGCACCAGCCACCAAATGTACATCAGATATTGTTTCCTGTGTTGAGCGATATCACTTTGGGAACTCTGAAATTATTGATAACATATTAATGCCAAATAAAGTCGAAGAAGAATCTGAAAAATCAGTGGTGGAGGTTGCAGAACCGATTGAAAATGAACAGACACTGATTCCTACCAATCAATCTGCAGCTAATCTTGAGATGGATATAAATTTGACGACCAAGGAGCCGTCTATGCATACTAAAGTTGAAATTAACAATGGAGAAGATTCACTCTACAACGATTACGCGAACAAATCTTCAAACAATGATAATAAAGCAAATCAGAGTAGGACTCCAGATAAAGCATCTGTTGCCCCGGAGCATTTCTCCAATAATAACGAGCCCAACTCATTTTCACATCAAGACTTAACCAGGACCAAGAGTCTACCAACTACATCGGAGATACTCAATCCTAGTTCCGGAAGTGGTCGCAGTCAGATTAATTCATTTAAGCATGAGAGCAATACATCCTCTAGTTCTGAGAATCAGCTGAACTCTGCTGCCGCCCCTAATCTCTCATCACATCCGCCTTATTATCCACCCGCCGCCCAGCCACTTATCAATACTTTTCAACTTCCTAATAATGCGGCACATTTCTCACCAAATAATTTCGACATGGAGCAGGTGGTGTCCCACGTTTCTCAGATGAATCATCAGAATTTCATGTATGGTGGAGACATGGATGGTCAGACCGCCCATTTAAATCATGATGGGACGAATGCAGCCTCCACCGGTCGCAAGATGGAGATTCCCACCACTGCCGCGCCAGGTCTTTATCAGCATAATCCATTGTATCCGGCTATATATAATTTGGCAGTCCTTGCTGCTACAAATCCACAACTGTACAATCATTTTTTGGTAAGATCGTAATTACAATAACTTTCTAAATATGTACTCTCTGACATGTGTAGAAGTTCAACTTCGGGCTTATGTTTTTGTTTAATCTTTTATTACATTCATCGATGTATCCGAATATGTTTGAAATTCGTACAAATTCCAATTGATTTGTTGCCAAAATAATACTCGTTGTTACTTGTTTTAGAACATGAACCAATTGATGACACCAGTTACAAATAATTCGAATCAGAGCAACGCGCCTATTGTTACTTCAGTGAATCAGCCATATTCCAATATGAAGCCAATGAATAACTATCAAGGGTACAACCAATCATACAATCACTCGCAAAATTTTGATGAATCCGATCTATCTTCTAAATTTAATCAAAATAAACCAGGTATATTATATTTATCAGTTACTTGTTTTTTAACTGCATTTTAATCATTTAATCAAAATAAGTAGTAGTAGAAAACGTTTATTAACTTGAAAGTAAGTACCAGTGTGAAAAGAGGGTACATACACAAAATGAATTTTTTTTAATAAAATGATTAGCAGTGGATATAGCCGAGTGGACCGAGTAGTAGAAGTGTATCGCGTGAACAGATGATTATTATTAAATATATTATTAAAAAGCTTAATGTAGACATTATTACAAAACGTATCAATAAGACGGATTGTGATTCTTCAGGGTTTTATGGAGCTCAAAAGACCATTCTCGAAATTAGTATAAATAGTGAAAACCCAAATTTTTCGGGGGCTCCACCCATGGACCCAATTTTCCGGGTTTTTAAAAAGTTGCTAATCACATCCCTGAAAGAATAGTGGGCTTACAGCCAATAATATAAGTAACTTAAGTATTTAATAAGCTTATTGAGAAGAAATTCGTACAACCCTCCTAATAAGGATTGGTTGTATTTGTGTTTCGATTATTAATCAGTTATGTCTTTCCTTACTTAGTGTATGGTCCATCTAAGAATGGCAACAACTACAATTCAGCCAATGATAATAAATCAATGTCGCAGGGCAATCCAGGCATTAATTCCAGCGGTCATCATCCAGCAGTGACTGCATATCCACCACAGACACACCACGCGCCTCATTATCCCGGCAATATCTATGGTAATAGTTGGGCCCCTCATGCTCCTCATACAATCATACCTCCACCGCCCATGAGCTCTGGTCATCCTTCACAAGTAGGTGATATTTGGAGTCTGGTAACATGATACATTTCAACATTTTCATTTAAATTTCACTGATGACTTTTAAGCTCTCAGTTCATTGAAATGGCTTTTTCGTATTTCGGTAAAGTATGAAAATATGTGACTTAATGTAAAATTTATATTCATGACATCCTGGCATATGAGAAATGAAGTCAATTTATTCCTTTCTTTTTTGTGGCTTCTTACGGCGAGGTATGCTTGGTTGGTAAGACCGACGAATGAAATCGGAAAGTACGCTGCTAACTCTAATTTTATAGATGTAAATGTATAGTTAGCTCACGTGCAAAGTTTGGGTTGCATTTGGGCCTCCAGGAAAATCTAATGTTCGGTACCGGTATCTGTAGATACGATGAATTTGTTAATGTTATTATTAATCAGAATTTGATATTAATGATACTAAACAGTTTTGTAGATTTGTACTATTATGTGACATTTTTTAAATTGTGATTTTAGGCAATGGGAATGCACCTTGTTGGACATCCTCAATAATTCACTTTTACTCCCTTTGAACCAATAATCAGAATCTTATTTTAAAGCGACTCAGTGTTCTGTACGCTTCTTTACCTACATTCATTTTTATGAAATTACTTGTTGATGCTCCACTCTGCACACTAATAATGAAATGAAGGCTGTATTGTTAATTTAGCTGTTGAGTGTTTGTGGTCATGATCTATACATATATATTCTTTGTCAACAAATTATTTTAGCATCTAATGAATATATGCATCCCAAATTTGTAGTTTACATATGTTACGGTCGCTTTGATTTATTCTTAAAGAGTTCATGCGCTAAAAAACTAAATTATACTTAATTTAAATCTAGCTTAGCTGTGTCTACTTTTTCAATTTTATTAAGGTGGATGTGATTTTATGCTTTATTCAGATTTATGGCTGAGCTAAATTTCAAGTATTAATAACCAACTGTTTACTTAAATGTTAAATACTTTTACAATAATACCTCAACAATCGATTCTTATTATATTCGAAAAAATTGTCACTTATTATTTTGCATGGTTATTGATTAGCACGTGAACTCTGTTATTCAGACAGTTACACTAGCAGGGACTTTATATGTTTATTTAATATTAATTAAGATTGCCTACGCATTGACTTTGTTTTATCATTTAACTGGCATGGCTAATTGAGAATGTAGCTCAATTTGTAATTTTTATAAATGTCTCAGTTGGTCTTTCTTTAATTATAATTTTAATCGTGGATTTCTTTAGTTATAGTATTATTATCTACATATATCAGCAATATTTTTATACTAATAAAAATCAAGGACTACATTTTTGTGCTATTGATGCTTTGCTAAATAACTACCTATCACACTAACTGTATTTAACTTTGTTGAGAATTCGTGTGATCATTTTCTATTGAAAATAAACGAAATTGTCGTTTGCTTATGCGGCGTCGATAATGTTTAAAATCTCGTCTTTTCATCTTTTGTTGTGTAACGATATTATTATTTTAATCAGTCTATTTGTGGCAATGGGTATCCATCTACGATCAACAAGCATGGTGCCAGTGATTATTTCTGTTTTAAGCACTGACTGGAAGTCGGTCTAGGTAAAATGGGAATATTAATCAGTTTATCGATACAGTATTTATAGAGAGAATACTTGTATTACAGTTTCTAACTGATGTATTTATATGCATACATTTATTTAGAAGAGAAAAGTTGCTCAATGCGATAGACTACCTTAATTGAACAGAAGTTATATGTTGCGGTTTTCCATTTCATTAAGGCACTTTTGGGCTGCAAATTTAGTGTGAGATCGCTGCTGTGTGCGTAGTTGCGTTGCTGAGTGACAGATCAGCTTCATGGTATGTCCACACACCCAGCTCTAGGTGAACTATATTTCTTAAACATCGCTGCGTGCCGGTAGTCAGTTCAATAAAGCGCATCGTCAGCTGAGCTATTGAGCATAGTGATTATTAAGCGCGCAATTGAGGTCATTAAGGGTTACTTATCCAGCTATATTGCAATGACATTAAAATAATATTCGACTTAAGGTAAAACGTTATTATAAATGTTAGGTACTGAAAAGCCGTGTTCTAATTCATCGAACGATAGAATAATAAAGGACTTTATTAAGAAGTAAAGCCTATTACAGGATTACATGGAGATACTGAGATGGGGGGAAGGTAAAACAGAACAAACTAAAAGTCACAAAAGATTGTTAAGTATGAGCGATGTGTATTGAAAGAATGTTCTCTGCTGGCGTCTTGTTTTAGCGAATTGTACTCGTGGAAGGCCCGCTCTTCTTCCGT
>JAYJLU010333287.1:0-20823 GCA_036873645.1 Minona dolichovesicula | reverse complement strand
GAAAATATTAGTTGGAGGGTTGTTATAGAAAATATTAGTTGGAGGGTTGTGATAGAAAATATTAGTTGGAGGGTTGTAAAAGAGACCCTCACTGCCATAAAATGGAATGGACTTTTGTTTACCTTTTGAGGACCAAGTTAAAAAAGGACATTTAAAAGATTATGTACACAGCTACCCTGATAGAAAATCTATTTAGTGTTTTTAATTATAAAGTTGTCATTCTTACCAAATTACTATTTCGATTGTCAGTGGCATCCTCCTTATTGTTGGCAGACTTTTCATTTTCTCTTAGATGTATGGAGTCTGTGAGAGTCAACAGGAAGTAGGCCACATTCCACGGGTCAACTTCAGTCAGGGGTGAACTAGCAGGAGCTTTGAACAATGTTTTCAGTGTGGGCAGGACCGCCTGACCGGTGAACTGTTGATTCTCAGGTGAGCTGGAGCAATAGACATTCAGGAAATTCGATAGAAAATGCAGTAATGAGACATTGTCCTCAGTCAATGGATTGAACCACAGCAGGATAATGCGAGACAGCAGTTTGGGGGAGGTGATACGACCATACAGAAGCAGTTTGCACAATCCTTTACCACAGAGGGTGCGGATTTCAACAGACTAAGAGCAATCATGAACTTAATGATAATATCACGAAGAACAATCACAGAAAAAACATTCCTACAAATAAATGCAACTCCATTCATATCAAAATTTGAAAATTCTCTCGTTAGCAGCCATCCGAGAATAAAAAACAGACCATTAAAATAAGCCTCGATTTCTCTGTGAATTTAAGGCACGATCTTACACACGAATAGCTTTTCAGTAACCAAGTAACGTTAAATATACATAGAAATGCAGGATTACATCAACGGTTTAAACCATAGAGTATTCACTCTTCAAAATACAGAAACGCATATCGATATCGCCATTATAAAACCACCAATATTACAAATTGACGTCACTGCTGAACTCTTTCAATGACAATGAATTAACAATTCTTAAATATTTAGAAAATCCTCGTTCTTGTATTTTCCTTCAGTGAAAGAATTATTAAAATCAGGAGGCGTTTAGGAGTGACGTCAATTTGTATATGGTGGTTTTATAAAGATAGGAAATTGTGCTCGCTGTTGGCACAAATCCGTTTCGTATTCTGTATTATTACTCTATGCTCTACAGTAACAACATTAACCAGTGAAATCAAAGCAGAGGTTTATATACAACAGTTATGTGCGGTGCGAAATTCCTGGAGAATAAACTATTTATATATATTCACTGAGTCCTAAATGAAGACCAGATAATATAAATAATTAATTGACTTACCGGACTATCCAGACGTTTAATGAAAATGGACAGTAAATTAGTGGTCAGCATGGCCTGATCGTCATCTGTCTCTTGTTGATGATTTTCATCAACCAAGGTATCATCATTATCATCACCCAAGGCATCATTAGATGCAGTACGACTTCGCTGGGAAGATTTATCCCCAAACATATCTGATACAAACAAAGAATAAATTCTATCACACAATTGAATTAAAGATCAACTCTATTCTGAATGAAAAAATTGAATTGTTGATTTACACCCACCATCGTCGTCACTGTCCTCTTCAATTGTTTGTGGGGCTGTCTTTTGCTTGTCAGTCTTCTTGGGGACAATATCCTTAAATGTCTCAATACCGAACACCAGGAAACAATCAATGATGGCAGATAGTGCTGATAGACACACATTATCATTGTCCAGCTCTACAACCTATGATAACAAATAGATTCACATTATTGAACAAGACCACATCACCGCTAATTTAATTGCTGTTATGCTCATTTATCATCGTACACAAGTGTCGCTATTATTCACCCATATATGATGGATACATGAAATGAATGACTAACCTGCATAAACAGGAGCATGTATTTAACAGCCATGGGTTCATCCAGGATGCACAACAGACCCAATCCTTTAACCGCTTGATTTCTGATACCAGGGTGGACGGATTGAACTCCTGGGAGGATCTTTAATTAAAAAAAAAAGTTCAATCCTCCAATCATCATTTTATTTCTATGTCACGCATAAACATAATTAGTAGTAAGGGAAGGTGACATCTGGACCTACTTCGACCATCCGCTGGGTTTTTTTTACAAGTTTTTAATTTTTTCGGACATTCATATCCCATTAATGTCGAAAGAAACGTCCAAGTCTTTTGGCCTACCCTTTTTCCATTCCATGGGGGAGGCGGTGGTCCATTTGACCTCTTCCTTTATTACTACTATAATTTAATTTAAAATTTAATCCAAGGATTACTTACCAAGCTGTCTTTCAAGGAACGGAGGCAAGAAGTTAATTTCCAGATCTTTTTACAAGTTTGCAAAACTTTCACGGCCATTATATTGCATCGGAGGAGAATGTTGTAATCGTTGAGTTCTGTTTCATTCGGTACATTATTTGCTGTCCCCTCTTCTCTTCATTGAAAATAAAAAGTGAACAACATCAATAGTTAATTAGAAACACACTCACTCACTCACTCACTCACTCATGGATGAAATAAAGTGATGATACTTATTGTCAGCTTACAATGTATTGTTCTTCTTAGTTGATTCGTCAGCAGTGATGTTAAAGCTCGTAACAGACGCGGATAAGTTAGATCGTTCATTTTCTAAATCAACTCTCTGCTTTTTCAAATCTTCTAAATCATAATTTTCCGGAGCCAGTTCAATTAAATCATCCAGGTCACTGATTTTAGAAGAGACATCAGCTATCTAAAAATAATAGAACAAATCTTCTGACTGTTGACTATCTATAAAATACATAGATATCAGAACTGGCTCTCCCACTAGATTGATAATCTGCTAATTTTACATTAGCTGCTTAGACGTGTCTGCTATATCTATGATTATGGAGGTGCAAACATTTTATTTAGTGCAGTAAAAGAAATCAACATTTTAAAATCTTGTTATTTATCTATAAAGCAAAAGTGATATAAAACTTTATATAACGGTGAGAAAAGGTTTATTATATTTTGAATGAATCTGATGATATTATATAATACAAATACGCTATGGAAAAGTGACCCTCCAATACTATATAAATAAAGAACTAACTGATTCTAACTAATTATCGTATCCAAGTCAGTTCTAATTTTCATATAGTTGGAGGGTCATCCCCTTACCGGTGTATTAAGCACATGAACTAAAGCGTGTGTGGGCTATATGACTTTGGAGGCGAACATTTTAATTATCTGAATCATAGATATGAAGTAAAACTTCGAACCATTTTCCAATAGTAAAGATACAGCCTTTTGCCTCCAGCAGTTAAGTTGCGCGCGACACACTTTTTAATACAGATTATCATTCAATAGTAACAAACAAAAAATACAATTCCCATTTCTGTGATAAAATATGAACTTCAAGACATTTTAAACCTGTCGAAAACTGGGAATCTTATTTCGGTCAGAAGGATAGCGCTTCTGCAGTTTTGGAATAGTCACAGAGTTTCGATTATCAAAATATGGAAATGTATGGGTATTGATGATTTTGTTATACCACTGACAGCTGACAAATTCTCATCTCCGCCATTATAAAACCACCAAATTCAAATTATTCTCTCTCTTAAACTCCCGTATTCATTGATTTTAATAATTCTCATATTTTTGGAAAGCGTTTAGTTAATGCCATACTATCCTCCAGACCATAGAGTAAGCACACAGATAGAGTTACGACCATTGCTAGTAGATATTTGTATATCGATTTTCAGATACCAAGTGACACAAAATCCTATCCCCACCAATATAAATTGGCAAAGTTCAAATTATCACAATTATCACGACGAAACACAATTGCCTACTATTTTAATATTTTTTTACAAAATCGAAGTATAAAAGGATCGCTTTCTCTCTCGTTTGGAAGGGATAAATCGACATACAAATATCTATACTCCAAACCTCCTACCAAATGAGAATCTATGGTGGGGCTAGATACAGCAGTACAGAGATAGCTAGGAGTTATGGGCAATATTTATTATTGATTAATAGGGGGGAGGGGAGGGGGAGGAGAATGAATGCATAATTCTGACATTGTCATCACCCACCTGGGACAATATTCTTCGAGTATTGGGTTCATCAATGACACTCTCGGAATGTCCATCATTTTGTTTATCCGCGGCAGCTGAATGAGGATCGCGAATTTCACTGATCAATTCAACTATCGTGTCGCATAATCGATACTACACAATACAAACAAAACATGTCAATCACCATCATTTTCAACTAAAAAATACCCCAATTTCCACCAATGGCGTGTACATATCTCATACTTTACCTGATCTGGTTCCAGCACGGTGTATAGTTTGATAAGTGGCTCAATCGATGTCACTGGAGAGTCCGGCGCAGTGAGAAATCGGCGGGTCATGTCCACGAGGCTTCTCCTACCGAACTCATCTGATAGATCCACACAAGAGGCGAGATCCATGACATTCGAGCACATGCACTCGTGCTCCATATAGGAATCTGAGTCGCCGGAGATGAGTGACCTCTGCTGATTAATTATCCTGAACAAAGAAGAACACAAATAGCGTTATGAGAATTGTGTGGGGGTAACAGCAACAGCACGGTCTTCAACCTTCACTGGGTGTGTTGTGGGGTCCCACACGAACGGGGCGCGAAGAAGGCGCTGCTTGGCCCACAAGGACGAGTTTTTGAGGAGCTGGGAGCATTGGCCGGAGTACTTCCAGCTTAGGATTACGAGAGCCGGTGACGCATAGTCTTATCACTCTCAAAATATTGAAATGCATAGCGATGGTTTGTAGATTACACGCGGCTGACAAATTCCTATCTCCGTCATTATAAAACTACCAATTTCAACTAATCGCCTCTCCTAAACGCCTTATCTGATTTTAATAATTCGCTCATTGAAAGAACGTATACATTAATATACGTAGTTTTATAATGGTGGCGATAGGAATTAGTCAGCCGCGTGTATTCTAAAACCATCGATATGCATTTCAATATTTTGAGAGTGAAACCTCTGTATTACTGTTATTACTCTATGCGGTGACGTGGAGAGCAACCCAGGACAACAGTGTGGGAAGTGCGGGAAGGCGACAAGCGGAAGGGCGCCGAAATGCGGGTGCTGGTCACATCTCAAGTGCAGGGGATTAAAGAGAGGGGAGTTCTACAGTGGAAGGGAAATGTAGAGGAAGAGGATGGTGTATAGGTTGGAGGAGCTAGGCGACGCGTGGGAGAGACCCGGAGAAGCGAGAAAGTACTGGGAGTGGTGGAATAAATAGCCCAAGGATGACGACAACAACAGCACAATATGGATGGACACTTACTTCTTTAGAAAATCCGCATAAACCTTTCCCAATGGAAGAACTTTTTCCATAATTTGAGGATCTTCGTCAGAATTTGAGCGCAGATGAAAACACACAACTCTCCAATAAAAAGCAGCCTCTTGATTATAGAATTCTTCTTTGAGTACAAGTCTGAAGATAAAAAAGAAGAGTTGAATTATATTAAACACGTGTATCAATCAAATCCATCAAATTATTTCATTCAAGGCTGGCATTATCACCAACTAACAAACAAACAAACACTCACTCTTCATTGAGAATGGCAGACAGTGAGTCCAATATCTGTTCTGTGGTCTGACTACTGAGTATTACTTTAATTGCCTGTTCAGTGATATCTCGTGATCCCTCTACATCAAATCGCTTCAACAACAGCAGAGGATCTCTATTGCATAATTCGAACCAGCGCTGTAACATTGCCGTACACTCTTCTTTCACACTTTCTACAATCAATAATAATAATAACAACACAACTTAAATAAACTGATTGATCAAACAACTTGTAGTGAAAAAATGAGCTATTAACTTACGACTCGGATCATTTAAACCATCTTGCAATAAGCGCAAACGTTTAGCGATAGAAAGTGGCTTTAATAGTGATTTCGACTTCAAGATCGAATAGGCCTTCTTGCGAACCACATCAGCAATGTCTTGACATCTCTCGATAATAGCTGGCAGTGTTTTAGTTGTGATAGCGGTTGAAATGAGAGCGGCCTTCCTCACCTCCATATTGGAGTCGTGTTGCAGCATGTGCATCAGTGTGGTGATAATGGGACAGTCTCGATTCACTGGGTCTTGCATGCGAGACAGAGCATGCGCTGCTTCAGCACGAATATTTGCCTACACAAATCATTAAATTATTTACAATTACCAATGAGAAAATGAAACGAAATGTTAATAGATCCTTCTCTGTATGCTACTTGTCAAGTTGGGTAGTGTAGAGCGAAAGCTGTCGAAATATTTATTTATGCACTAAAATGAATATTTTGCTTTTGTCAAATAGATTTTTGTATAATCTATTATGAGCCCAATACCGTAATTTAATTACGTGTTCGTAGCAATTATATATTTGACAAAGGCTGATTCATTGAAGCTTTTATACTAGTTAGACTTTTCATTTGGTTTGTAGAGAGGGGGATATCTCTATATCCACGATCGAACTTTCTGAAAACATTAGAAATAAAATTACACGCAGGAATATGTATTATATTGATTATTTAGAATTAAGGAATCTTTGTAAAAGCTGAATTCATGGAAACTGAAAAGAATAAAATGAGAGGCAACAGAATTCTACCACTCCTACCTATCCGCAGTGACAGACTACATCAATATTACTCAATGGACAGGCTTACACGCAGCGGAAGCAACCAGGAAAGCTAAGGACAGAACGGAAAGGAGGGAATTATTGTTAACGCGTCATCAAAGGTCTCACAACCAGATACGGATTAAGGACCGAATGAAGATGAATATGTCGGTAAAATGATTTTCTTATTCTATGGAATTTAAGTCAGGAAATTTCATAGATTTCGAACCCTAAATACGTCGAATTGGAGGGTCACTTTACCGGCGTATTAGCAATGAAATTTTGGATAACTTACTCGTTGGAAATCTATGAAAATTTCCTGGCTTAAATTCCAAAAATTGTGGAAAAGTTCCATTATGCATAAGAAAATATGTTTATTTCAGAGCTAGTAGCTACCACGGTACGGTATTACCTTAACATCCCAAGCTCTAGTAAGAAGTCGATTTTGTATTTTGATGAAAAGTTGATCACTGACAGAGGCCTCATGCCCAAGACCAGCGAGTATCTTACGCATGAATTGAACGCATCGGTATCTGACAGCAGGCTTTGCAACATCATGATTCTAAAATAGAAATGACCAATAATTGACAAAGATAATTAAGACATATTAATCAAGAAATGAATTTAATTTCCGTTTCCACTGACAGCGCAAAAGAACTCCAACAAATGCAACAATATATCGGAATCTTGATCACTATTCTCCACAGATGCACCATCTTCATCACCACGACACAGAAACAGCGCAAAATTCACAATAAACGACATGACATTGTCTATATGAACTGATTGCTCCTTCTCTATCATGGGATAACGAGTTAACTCCAAGAAATCCTCCCAGAATGTATCAAACGGTATCTGGAAATAGTAGAGATAGGATGCTCTATAATTATAGCAAACAAAATGGTTATAAACATTTAAATAAATAAACCAACAAAATAGAGAAAAATTGAACATATATCTTTGAGATAACTATTAAAAGCACCATCAACAGTATAATTCAACATCTCCTGCAATGAGTAGTAGGATTGTCAATTTTATACTCATTATTCACAGTTTAGAATTTTATCATTAATATTACCACATTGAGTAATACATGTATTCATTCAATTTCATTTAATTAATCTCTTTATTCCATTTACCAGCCCAAATGGTCAAAACAGAGTTAGCTCAAACACACAAAAGAATTGTCATTTTCACTTATCATATCACCCTATTTTAATGAATATGACCATAAGATAAGTGAAAATGATGACTCCATGACTCAATACTAAATAAATAATTTCTTCAATATGTTAACTATTTTATATAAAAAACAACATTTATTAGCTCAACATTCATTTCCTATTTCAAGAATATTTAAGCCTCTTGGAATAAGATGCCACGAAATTAGTTCTAACAATTAGAAAACAGAATCACCAAAATGTTTCAGAAATTGTGATTTAAATGAAATATTTATTATTAATATTATTTAATAATTACAATACAATAATGTAAGCTTACTGTTTTATAAATTGATTTAAGTTGAACACTCAGCCGATCATGTGATCCAGTATGCATTTGAGATTCCTTAAAAATCTCTATCATGTCTTGAATTTTATATCCATCTTTCTTTGTAGGTATATTTTTTCTGGTGTTGGCTGTATCTAAAAGTAAAAGAATGCATATAAAAATACTAAAATACTGTTTTGTCATAAATGCACTTTATTTGGAATAGAATCATTTATTGTTTTATAGAGATTGCCAATTTAATTATTTGAATATATGGAATTAAAACATATATACCATAAACTCTACAATAAACCCAATCAATACAATTTGTATACATTGGTTCATATTTCTGAACCAATGAGAATTGAGAGAAGAGAGAGGGAATTCTCTTGAATCACAAGTTTGTACACTGCAAGCTAAATCAGCTGAGTGTAATAAACAACTTGCTCAATTAGCCTAAAGGTGTGTTTACACATGCAAGAAAACTTGCGCCAGTTTTCTTGCATGACATATTACACTAGATGCAAGTTTTAGTGTCGCGAGTCCTGCAAGACTGTGCAAGTTTACTGTCAGAGTCATTTCCATATGCAAGAACTCTCTCACTGAGAGAATAAATGTGAAGACCAATCCTAATTGTTTGTTTTCAGAATTTATTTTTAGTCAAGTAGAGTTTGTTTAAAATTGATGTTGTCTACTACTTACACAATTTATCACAAACAGTAAGCTCATAATTATTCTATGAAGAAATCGGAAAAGTGATAAAGATAATGCTGGGTTCATGTATAGCTGTGGAAAAGAATAGTAATAATGGTTGTTGAATAAAATTGGAATCAATGCTTATATAAAACTAAAGAAAGGTCTGTTAGATTGTATGTTGGGTGTATGGTAGCTAAATTGTAGTACCTCCTATATAATAGTATGTATAGTGAGTGCAGTAGTGAGCTTGAAAGAGATTTTTGGAAAACAAATTAAAATTGAATTGAATCAAATTTTACTTCTATTGGGCTAATTGGACCGATTGATTAGCTCAATTCGATACTAATTATAAGTATTTGATTTCATTTACTCAGTTGTAGTAATAAAGTAAAGTAATAGTGTTAAAGTTATAAAATGACTTCGTAAAACTTCTATTTACCAAAAATTTACCTTAAATTATAACCTACCTACATATAGTAAAATCAGTTAATCAATCTATTACAATAATTTAATTAGAAGAAATAATATTTAGCTGTATGTTCACTGATTGAGAAAAAATGAAAATGATGTCTCCTAGTCATATAAGTATTTAAATGATGAAAGCACAAAACTGGCAGTAAAAGTTGTATGATGTTGGAAGTTGAACTCTATAGTGGCAGACAATAAAGAAAGGGAATTCTTGCGAGCTATTCCTGATAGAACTTGCATGAGCTATTATATTAAGTGAGCAAGGTTCAATAAGCAGGTCATGAAAATTGCTTGCATGAGCTATTACACACAGTGCAACTTTTCCCGCCACTCAAAATATTTCTGACTCATCATGAGAATTCCCTGAAATCCTATTCTGATAATAGCTAAGAGCAGTTATGTGCAGTTATTCTATTTCATAATTTTCAAACAACCGGATATATATTTAAGCAGGGAGTACAGCGAAGCCCAAAAAAAACTGAAGGGGGTCCGGAAAATTTTGAAAAATAAGGTGTCAAATAAGGCCCTCTGAGAGCATATTATTCTAAATTTACCGTCTTAATTTTCCCAAGTTTTGACACTTTGATGGGTAACTTTGAATTTTCATATATACAGTATATTTACATATGTTTTATGTGTTTTTTGACCTACTAGGAGTATTGTATGTTGAGAACCCTCCAAAATATAAGATTAAAAAAACGATAAAAACTCCAAAAGAATTATTATTTAAAGAAATGTAAAAAGAGATGTGTTAAAAAGTCTAGAAGTAAGCAGAGATTGTCAATGTTGTGTGTTACTGAAAAATGTTTGGATGGATTGTTTTGTTCTTTTAATCTTTGGTGCACTGAATTCATCACCCTCGCGTCTGCTCGACCTCGCATCATAACTTGCTGATTTTTGTGAGGTGGGTTGGACAAGACACCCCCCCTATAATATTATTGCATATTTTGACTGATCTCAAAACTGACTCCAAAAAAACAGAAAAATAGAATGCCTGTATGTCAGGGTGGCCACCATTTAATCTCGAAAAATTCACGTATATTTTTATGTTAAAATAAAGACAAAATTGACTATTTGAGGTATTTGTATTTTAGGTAATTATAACAAACTTGATTACATAACAATTTGAGAGTTCAAACAACATGATTAAAGTTCAAATCGAATGTTCCTGCAAACGCAATCGTTTCGCACGTGCAGATGCCAATAACTCGGCTGTTTGCTTCTCTTCTTTTCGCGCTTGGAGAAGTGCGAGTGCCAGGGTTCGCTTATCTCCCTGTGACCCTATAATGGTCAGCTTAGCACCTACCTAATGGCAGCTCAGCATGCCAGGGTTCGCTTATCTCCCTGTGACCCTAATCGGCCATGCTTAGCACCTAATTAAAAATAAAATTAATGACAATGTATAGTGTTGGAAAGGTGACTTCCGAAGTATGCTCAACCATTTTCGAACTGAAAAAAATAATGAAATTATAGTCTAATCTATAGTTATATCTCCACACACCGTTTTGTCAGGAAGCAGTAAATTGTATATAAAAAAATTACATAGCAACAAATAAAAATTCACGTACCCAATTTCAAAATTTGTGTATATGTCAAAAAAATCACGTATACTTCACGTATATATTTGCCAAATATGAAATTCACGTATATACGTGAATTTTGAGTACTGGTGGCCACCCTGGTATGTGTATCAATTTTTGGGTTAAACATTTTTTTTTTTTTAAAAAAACATTCCGGCATTAATGGGCTAAAAATCGATATATTTAAATTGCAATATTGAACCTCTTTATTTTGTGCACAAATAGCCTGTATTCTATTCGCATGCAAGAAATATTATTATTATTGCGGGTGGATAGCCCATAGACTATTGGTATACTTAAGTATGATGTATGATTTTTATGACTTAAAAAGCTTTATTTTTTAAGTCTTGATCATTATCACATGTGAATCACAATCGTCACAATCATGAGTTTTTTATCATAATTTGAATACTTTCCTTTTAAGAGTAATAATGAGCCTGTTTCATTTATAATAGTGAGTTCAAGTGATTATTACTGTATGCTAGTCCTATCATTCTTAAAATACTAAATGTTTTATATTGCTTAATTGAAATTCCAATTGACAAATATTGACAAATAGAATAAAGACCAAAATATGATTAATAAAACCATATCAGTGCTAACAATATAGGATATATATCGAATTGCTTATTTTTGAAAGAATACCCGATTTCCGCTTGGAAGCCTTTTTTATGTTTTTTGGAGGCATAATTTTCTAAAAAATTTAAATTTAATTGTATCGGGATTTTCACCAACAGTCTTTATTAAAACGTAGCTTATTTAAATACTATCACTGGTGAATATCTTTTGCAAAGAAATTTAAATTAAAAAATATGACGTGCAAGTAAACTAAACAAGATTTACTTTTCATTCAAAGATATATAATTACATAATTCTTAGTGGTTTTAATGATTGCTTAGTCATTTTAACTTTGATTATTACTTACAAAGAAGTATCTTTCATTATTATAAATCATCCATTTACCAGATTTGTTTTAAATGCAAATAATTAGTTTTCGTAGGCATTTCACAAATATTTTCGTGGTGAGAAGAAACTATCGTCAATATTAAATCATGGGAGTAAGTATTATACATAGTCTATAATATCCGTAAATTGTATATGAACAACAAATTACTCACATCTAAATATTTCCTGTTTATCATCTCATTCACTAAAAACACAACGATAGCTTTAGTTAAACACTTCACAATTCCGTCATGACCTGTCTCTGTGGCACCTTTAATAAGTATAATTTATATTATATTATATAATTTATACCTATCAGTATAATTTATTAAATGACTTTCCACTCATCTAGCCAACTAATTAATTGACAAAATTGCAGCACTGCAAAAAATGACATTGGAATCATCTTGTCAGAATCACAGGTATTGTTGACAAGAAAAGTATAACTATAACTATTTTTTTATTTGCAGTGTATGTGTAGTAGCTTCATTCTTAACTAAAGGTTGATAACTGATCAAACCAGGAGATATTACATTCCATATTTTGTTTCTACTCAGAACCTGTAGACATAGAAGGCCACTGGCTAGTATCTTCAGAAATTGGGGTTATCTGTATTTACTGAACTAGCTGCAACTTTTTTAAAAAGAACCATAAATACAGAACTAACTGGAATATTAATCAGTGTGCTCTGAAGGATATATCTACTAACTTTAGTCCATAGATATGGCTTTAAAAAACAAAGAAATATCTATTAATTGTTTTCTTTATATTAATAGTGATTTCTCAACTTTTTAAAGTCATATGATCTATGGACTAAAGTTAGTAAATATATTCTTCAGAGCATACTGATTAATATTCCGGTTAGTTCAGTAATTGTGTTTCATAATTTCTGGCTGGTTTGGTAAATACAGATTACTGAAATTGGAGACACAGCAGTGTTATTGTTAGGATGAGGGTTAGGTGTTTTTTTTGAAAAAGTGTTCATATTACATAAATTGTGGCCACAGTGTCTACAGTCTTTACATTGTCACCCACAAAATATCCTGTAAATTAATAATTTTTACATAGAAATCATCCTAAAAATGAGTTAGTCATGCAGAAGATCTTGTTCAAAGTGGCCGTAGATAGACCCTGTGGTACATTTGGTTTCATGAGGAGGTTTCTCTAGATTTTTAGGCAGTGGCTAGAACCGCAGAACTGCCTACTATTACAGATTTTGTGGAATTACTCTGCATTTTGATGGTTGATTCCTCTTTAGGCTCATAAAACTTTGCATTAAGCTATCAATGAAAATGAAAATTTGTCTAATACATAATATGATTGTTACGAGTAAAGCTGCCATTCAGTCTATTGATAAAACCATCCTTAATATATAAGACAGTAGGATGTCTGGCTTAACCTATCTGTGTGCTTGTTGTTTCATCCACTGAATGTAGAAACAGCACACCCAATCAAACAGTGGTAGTAGGTATGTGGATAATGCAATGTATGTGTTGAACCGGTAGGTATTGTGTGTTAACGAGGCGAGCAAAGAGTATGAGGCAAACAGACAGGTAGGTAGGTATTGTGGTAATGAGCAGAGAGACAGTATGCTTTTTATAACTATAGGAAGAGGGAACAAATACATTGGTTGAACTAATAATATTTTTATAGGTAATTCTTGTTATTTAGGCAGTATGATAAGTGTATAAAGTTGTCATACTGTTCATTGTGCTTCTTTAATCATGGTATCACCTCCTAAAAAGAAAGCTAAGCTCGAACAGCAATTTAGACAAGAATATAGTATACCCAAAAATGGGAATTTCTTTCATCATCAAAGCGGGGGACAGTTTTGTTTTAATTTTGCTATTTGGATTCTGCATTTTCATTTTGAAAGATAGGCAGCTCTGGATCTGCCTAAATGAATCCTAACCCTAATGTCTAGGTGGATCTCTAGACACTTCGAGATTTATAATCATTACAACAGCAATAATTAAATCTCATAGTAACAATCAATCAGAAATAATCCATCCATATCCTTGTATATTATATATATGACTGAGCTACAGGCATTCATTTAATTGGATTTATAGGTTTTAATTCTGTATAATCTTGCTAAGCATTGCCTTTATATATGAAACTTCCTTATTTGAAGACTCACCTCTATCTGCAAGTTTTTAATTATAGTGACTGTGACTGTATAGTTAGGTTTTAAAACCTGACTTAAAACTTTGAAATGTTTTAAGCTGGTCGTGAGACTGTACTGTGTCTGTACAGTCACTGAAAGTTTTGGTATCTTCTAAATAAAAGCATACTTTATGATTTTAACATTGATAATCTATTTAGGTGTAGTTAATATGCCTGATCATATTAACTTACATAATATAAAATATTCTTAGGTAATAATTAGAGTAAATATATAAATATTAATTAATTTAATTATTACCATATGTACTTGTAGATAAATATTCTTAAAGTATAGATATAAATGTATCTTATAAATGGGTTATGCAATGGGTATGTTTCTATAACTTTCTAGATTAGCACAATATGAAATCTATTTTTAAATTTAATGACAATTTGGAGGATGAATAAAAAAAAAGATCCATATACAGTCAAGCCTTGATTTTACGCCACTAATTGGCCTGTCACAAAAGGGATTACTATGTATTTTAATATAATTGTCCGCCAATGTCTCCATTCCTGCCATCCGCCGCTATTTACAGTACACGCATGTCTATTTTTGATTTGATTATACGCCGAACCATTCCCTTTTTTCTTTTTCACAGGGTGATTAATTTACTACACGATTCAGAAACCGACCCTGTATCTTACTGCATTTGATTGATAGACTGTATGTCCATAGACATCTTATACGCTGGAAAAGTAGATGATGGATTTTAGGGTATTTTATGAATTTTCCACACACCCTTAGATTCACTATTTGCATCGGTGTGTATACATATCTATGGGTGTGTGGAAAATCCATAGAATACCCTAAAAATCCATCGTCTACTTTTCCAGTGTATATGTACGTCTTTTGCCCACAGAACATATAGGGGTAGAATGCTGGTTAGGTATAATTTAGTGCTGAGAGCACTTGAAGCACCTAATTGCTGTGTTGGAGTGAATTCATTGAGCCGATTGATAAGGCTCCCCGCCGCATACATTAGCTGCTATACACCATTATATATTGGTGAAATTCAAATTGTAATAGGGATATAATTATGACCTGACTGTGTTTTGCATTTATGTATGTATCAGCATTATAGGACCTAATACTATGTAGTACATATGTACATAACTTTTTAATATAAACATTGGATTTTAACATAGCCTGTTTCAATTTTACGCCGGTTTTAATTTACGCCAAAAATCGAACCTGCACAAATGGGGCGGAAAATCGAGGCTTGACTGTATATTTAAAATATATAGATTCCTCAACCAATAAATTAGATGTCAAATAAGTGTATAGGTATTTATATTGATGAGTGGCTAAAAAGTTTAATGATAGAATAATTTGTGAACAGTTTTCAAATTTTCCATTCTAAAAAACAAAATCAGAAATCACTCAATTAAGTCAGAAATTGGATTTTTTAGAATACAAGGATTGAAAACTTTCCCAATCATTTCGTAATAAAACTAGAAACTGAGTGCTCTGAGCACAACTGCAGGTTTACCCACAATTAAATGCCTAGCTATAAATACCTAAAATTAAGGTCTACCTATCTAATTAATTATTCATACCTAATGGTCTACACCTATGTAATATACAGTATAATCTGGATAATTCGCCATCCCTTAGGACAGACTAAAAGTGACAAATTATCAGAATATGTGTCTCTATTATGTACTCTATATATACATGGAATATGGCTGGAAAATGTTACTTGCATATTTTGATAGGCTTCTTCAAGTTACAACTGGAAAATATTATCCGCTGTATACTATTCTCAACCTCCCTTGACAACATAGATGGTGTTGTGACTAAGATATTATTGCGCAGTATATTATCCACCTTCACGCAAACAGGTTGAGCCTTTGATGGTGTTGTGAGTAGAATATATTAATGCGCTGTATATTATCCGCAGGTTGAGCATTGACTACCTACCTTAGGTAGATGGTGTTGTGACTAGAAGATATAAATGTGCTGTATATTATCCACCTCTTGCATATGCATGCTGAGCATTGAATGTCTTTAATTGAATTGTGATTGGAAGATACATGACTTCTGTGCTGTTAGCCAAATTTTATTATGACAATTTAAGTTGACCGGTGAATTAACCGAATAATTTATAATGTAAATGTCTCTGGAGGGAACAGAAAATGTGGCGAATTAACAGAATTATATTTAATAATTAATGATAGCAATCAAAATGGAGCATATAAAATATGACAAATTAACCAGATTTTACTGGATATGAATAGGTATAATAAATTTGTTTAACAATCTACAAAACTAGAAAATACAGTACCGCTCAAAAGTATGGCAACACTTCTGAAAATACTATGTATTTAAGAAATATGTAATACAAATTTCAATGCAAATGTATCTAGTATGCAAAATGTCTATAAATCACTCAAAATAAGTTTTCAATATCAATATTTTATAGCTCCACCATTGTTGGTGAGGCACAATGCCAAACGTTTTGGTATCTATCAACTTTTTGCAATATGCAGGGGTGATGTTCATAGTCCATACTCGCTTAACAGTATAAATAAGCTCGTCCAATGATCCACAGTATGCTCGTTTATAATGTCCTTCATATAATTCCAGCAGTTCTCTATAGGGGATATATTGGGAGAGTTCCCCGGCCATCCCTCCAGTAAAGTGAATTGTTGTTGTTGTCCTGCAAGACATTGGGTGACAATTTTTGCCATATGGGCAGGAGCATTGTCCTGCTGTAATATTGACACATTTCGAATGTTTAAAAACAAGGGCACCTTTCCTGGATTAAACGTAGATAATTAGCTGCTTTACAGTATCTCTTTTGGAAAAAATGTACACCACATCGTCCAGCTGATGCAATTGCACCCCAAATCATAACAGAGGGTTGGATCACACTGTAGGTGATAAGTATTTATGATTGAAGCACTGGTTAGGTGGTCTGTGGACATGTGGTCGGATGGTGCAAAACTGATACACAGAAGTCTTGTGAACATAACTTTCGCCCAATCATTGCTGGTCCAATGTGTCAGTGCCTTTCAAATCATATTTGCATCCCTGGAATGCCGCCTGAATGTATGGCATTATGTCAGTGAATTGTTAAAAACAGGGAAATATACATGTGTGTGAATATTAAAAAACACTCTGCGGTGGCATTTTTAAATATGCATCTTATTAATTGTTGTTCCATAGGGGTTATTGAGCTTACTCCAAAGAAAGATAGGCTATTTGTGGTTCCAATGTCATGTACAATACATCACTAGAAAGTAAACAATCAGCAGCTCAATCTACAATTGTTATGATATCTGAGAAGAAGAACTTCTTGAGGCTAGAGAGGCTGAAAAACAGGCTGCCTGTATGATAGTTGCCAGTGAATGTTTAGTAAACTGTCAAATATTATTGATGAATGCACTTTGTATGTATTATCTTGAGTATAACATTATATGTATCTTTTGGAAGCCAAATCAAATTTGTAGATTTGTTTTTTGTCATTAACATTCGTATAAATGACTTGTCAAATTGATGTTGTGTCCTTAGTCTAGAGTTGTTATTGATATCCACTTATTTACATGATTTTGAGAATATTGAATGTCTTTCCATGTTATAAATGTTTTATATTTCACAATAGGTCAGAGGAGCCCGAAAGCATTTGAAGCGACTCAATGCACCTAAAAATTGGATGTTGGATAAGATGGGGGGCAATTTTGCTCCAAAACCTAGCTGTGGCCCCCATAAGTTACGAGAGTGTCTGCCATTGGCTATATTTTTAAGAAATCGTCTGAAGTATGCCTTGACCTATTCAGAAACAACCAAGATTTTGGCTCAAAAACTTGTTAAAGTTGATGGCAAAGTTAGGACAGATCGTAGATATCCTTCTGGCTTCATGGGTAAGTTTCAATATTGGCTTTTGTTTTACTATTAGTTGGGCTGGTTCAATCTCTTATAATTCATTGTTTGTACATGTACAAGTTTTTACACAAGCAGTTAATCCATTGTAATGTCAAAACTTCAGTCGTGAAGACAAAAAACGTCTTTGTTGACTGAATGTATCTTCATTTTTATCAGAGTTACATGTTGATAAGCAGAGATGATCTCGTAATTTTGATTTAAGTACTACACGTTTTAATAGGTATCTATATGTCTCAGTTTGATTGTTAATTTGTAGATGTTATCACCATTGAGAAGACTGGAGAAAGTTTCCGCCTAATCTATGATGTGAAAGGTCGTTTTAGTGTGCATCGTATCACACCAGAGGAAGCAAAATACAAACTTTGTCGTGTCAGGAAACTTATGGTTGGGCCCAAGAATGTTCCATTCTTGGTAACTCATGATGCTCGCACTGTTCGTTACCCGGATCCTCTAGTTAAGGTTCATGACACAGTGCAAGTTGATATTGCTACTGGAAAAATCACGAACTTTATCAAATTCGAGCCTGGTAAGTTGAATTTCTTCTGAACTACTACATATTAGTTCCACCTCATAATTGGAAAATATGGATTCTTTTTGAGTGTATATCCTATAAATAAAAGATATCTTACCACACTGGTAAGTGTATGTTCATGTTATGAGGGTTCTCAGCGGTCAGGGATTTGAGTCATGGATTTGCTCAGTCACTGAGTACCCTGTATCATTGATGAAAAAATATTGATGTATGGATGTATGTACATATGTTTATATTTCAGGTAATTTGTGTATGATTACTGGTGGTCACAATTTGGGTCGTGTTGGATTGGTTACTCATAGAGAACGCCATCCTGGTTCCTTTGATATTGTGCATGTGCGCGATGCCATGGGTCATAACTTTGCTACCCGTTTAAGCAATGTTTTCATTATTGGAAAAGGAAACAAACCCTGGGTGTCTCTACCGTCTGGAAAAGGTGTGAAACTTTCCATTGCTGAAGAACGTGATCGCCGTTTGGCACAAAAGGTTGCTGGACATTAACAATAACTTTTATAATTATTGACAGATACATCTAATTAAATATATTGTTTTATTGGAGCAAATAGTTTTTTTTTATCTGGTTTCATGAGACTTAAACTGAAAATCCGATGTAACATTATTTGTAACATAAGAAAAATTTAAGCACTATCCCCTGAATCCAAGCACAGTTTTAACAATAATAAATCTAATAATAAAACATTAACAGGAGACTGAAATCGTTGTGAGTTAGGGTCACCTCCAGGTACCTATTGCATCTCTGAGTACAACCATGTAAGCGATTTTACAATACACATAGCGCGGCTAAATAACTGACAGAATTGTGCAATCGATATTCACTCCCACAAAGGAAAAAAATTGAGGTGTCCCATAGATTGTTTTAGTTGGTTGTTTGTTTAGCACAACAGCAGCAAGTAAGCTCCGATTTCTATGGCTTATCTTTAATAATTGGCCAAATATTCTGAATTCCCACCGCGTCCGGACAACGGTTTCTTATAAGACTTCTAAGTTAATTTGCTCGATTAGACTTATTTTATTTCAAAGTATCATGTTATAAATGAATGCTCCTTTACCTTTGGATAATTTTTTATAGTATTTAGGAATAGTATGTTTACTGAACTATTTACTTTGTCTTTGTTTAAATTCAGTATTTATCAGCAAGCCATAATATTCTACTTGGATTTTCCTAGTTACTTCCAACCGTTAAAGTCTTGTTGTTCTCGAAAGGAATTTGATAATGGAGTAAGTATTTCATTTCGTATTTTTAATGTAGGATTCTAAAATTTAATTTTCCTAATTGCATGGCATTATTCTATATTTATAGTATACATATAATATACAGTAAATAGCCTACATTTAACATTACAAAGGCATTTGCATCAGTCTGCTCCTGACCTCTCCTTATATCAATGTCTTATCGTTGATTAAAATGGGTATTTAAATAGATAGCAGGAAGGCAGGTTAGTGGATTGGGTAGGCTTCAGGATTGTTGTCTGTAAGGCTATTTCTCTGTATTGAGAATATAAACCTTAGAAAAGGAGTTTGACAAGTTTATATTTAGCAATGACTAAATATAATGATTTAAAAATTGAACCAAAACTATTTATATGCTGAGGATGAGTCTCTTAACAATAGTTTTATATAGGTACATATGCAACTCTAAAGGTTGCTTCAGTCTATGCTACATTGAGAATATTTGTAGATCACTTAATAATGCTAACTAATGTAATAGGATCTGTCTAGGTTACTGACAGTAGATAATGCAGTTTTATTATTGCTAGATTACTGTAATAAAATAAAATATTAAGTAATCATGACAGCAATTTAATATTTTATTACAAGATCATTATTTGCTGTTAGTAAACTAACATTTGTATTACTGCATTACCTACTGTAAGTATTTGTTTTTAGTTAAGCTTTAGTAAAACAATGTTTGTTTCAAATTTATCTTAAAAAAGAAAGCTTATTATTATCATTTGAAGAAACAGGAATTGCAACAGAGATTATGTTGGGTTTGTGGATAGATCTGGAAAAGAATAATACAGTCAATTCCGCATTTAATGGACAAGTAAAAACCCAGACAAAAATCCGGTATATCCAAAATTGCCTTTATTGACATATGCTTGTAAAACGCATATACATATTCATAAGAAAACCGAATTTTAAATGTTGGCGGATTGCTTCATCTGTTTCACTACTGTGTCTCTCTTACCCAATGAAAACTGCATGCAGTATGTAGAAGAGAGAAAACAGATAATCTCTGGTGATTGTTTATTGAGCACAACAAATTGTTTCGAGTTCAAACTGAACCCATTATCAAGTGCAAATTATACATAACTTATATACAGTAGAATGTGAGAACAGAGATTACGTAATAAGCCTGAAATAACAAGACAAAGTGCAGAGAGAGAGACAGATCAATAATGT
>JAYJLU010333286.1:16724-28764 GCA_036873645.1 Minona dolichovesicula | reverse complement strand
AATTAAGGACAAAAGTTTTAGCAGTTAAAAGTAGTTAAAGGTTAATAGGAACTTAATACAACCTTAAAACATAGTTAGACTCTAGTCAGCGACACTGGGGAGTAACTGGAGGATCATTCTGGTGCTAAAGTTTCTAAGGTCAGAGGTTTTAAAGACACGCATTTGGAAGGATGTGTTTCTTAGGTTGTACTTTGTGGACTTCACCGGAGGAGTGTTTACACTAGTCGTTTTTTGATAAAATTTCCATCCGTCAAAAATCGTATCCAACTTTTGACGGACCGTCAAAAAACGCATGGAAAATGTCTAGTGTAAACGCTGCCATACAAGTTTAAAGTTGACGTATTGGTTGCATTGGAAGTATTTGATATCTCGATTCTTAAACCGGAGATTTGACAATTCATCACCATATAGGTTTTAAACTGTCGGTTTTCTACGTTTTAAGACTAAGACGAATTGTGACATCAGTCATTGTTACTTTTTCAATATAGCGATTAACTATAGGCTTATCAGGCGCAGTTTCCAATATTTTAAAAAGGTTCTTAAGTTAGATCTTAACAGTCATAAACAATCTTGTATTTATAATGATTTCGGAAGTCGGATTTAGATGAAAAATTGGAGTTTTTTTAGACACTCTAAATAAATCACACACATTAAATATGTGGGATTCACATTTTTGTGCGAGGAGAGAAAATACATTAGTCGCACGCAAAAAAGTGCCGGTGAAAAGTTTTTTAGTGCGGGGATTTTTAATCCTACACATTATGAATCAATCAAAATCAACTTTGTGTGGGATTGTGAAACGTCCCACACAATTCACATTTTTCAAACTTGATTTTGATTGGCTGTGTAGGATTCAAAATCCCGCACTAAAACGATGCTACCGACAATGTTTTGTGCGGGACTAATGTATTTTCTCTAACTATCTCCCCCCCCCCCACAATTAATGTGTGGGATTTATTTCGAGTACAAAATAGTTAATTATAATAGTAGTTACAATTTATAATAACTGTCGATATAAAAATATTTGCCGGCTGCAATCGATACTATCATTTACTGCTCAGGCAGTGTGTGGTATATATCTGTTAGAAAGAGCACAACCCTATTTTTATTAATTCATTTAGAAAGCAATTAGTTTTTATATTCATGGTAGAAATTCTGGTAATGATTAGCCAGTCATTGTTGTAGATACCGCAGTTACAATGCATTCAGAAAAATCCGCAAAACATATTTTCCGGAGCCGTATCAAAAGTAAGTTTTTTTAAACATTTTAAATGAACTATTGTGGACTCAAAACTGTGAAATCATAAGTTCTATTTGAATCAAAAATACATTAGGTAAGGAACATGACTTCTAAAACATCACAACATAATAGTAAGGAAAATCATCACAAATCACAATTAAATGAAAAACTACATCTATTACAATATCTTGCCTAGCAGAACAACAGGTAAATCTAAGCGTTGACTAACAGCTAATTAGGATTTAAGAATTAACTTTCTCAAAATATTCTTTAGAATCGTTAATATTTGGTTTAATTGTTGGAGAATCTGGTTTCCAATTTGCCGGACAGACTACAAAAGAAAATAAAAATGGATTACATACATTTGGAACACATCAGAGTTTCAAACCAAATAGTGATATAAACTAAAACTGAAGTCACAAAATATTTTTGCGACGTTAAAAAGGTATAATCGAATTAAGGATACTGGATCAAAAAATATTAGACGTAAAGTACGTTCGGTACTCTTGATAGTGGTCAGCCCAACTCGAAAGAAAAAAAGAGAGGAAACGTTGGTACGTATTTTAAAGAAATCTGGTTTTACAACAATAAATTAAATGATTAAATCAAGCAAAGGAGATTGACTATTTCTTATTACCATACTATCCCGTAATCTTCCATGACATCAGTGGGTCACTACTCAATCTTCTAGGCATTACAGTCACCAACAATATGAAATGGGAGGAACACTCCTCAAATGTCTCCAAAAAGCTAGGGCTCGGATTTGTCAAATCCTCCGCTACTCAAGATTCCTCAAGGAAAACCAACGGAAGAATCCAAACGTTGTTTTTTTCTGTTTTCGATTATTGCGACCAAATATGGGCAGACCTTCCATCAAGAGCTCAACAACGCCTGGAGCGTGGCCTTAATTTTGCTGCCCGAATAGTGTGCCAAGCCAAGGTCCTCACACCATCACAGCCTCTTTTACTACGGTTGAACTGGAGTAATCTTGCTCTTCGTCGCTCTCAGCACCGTCAAAGTCTTGCCGCAAGATCCATTCAAGTAAGGAACCAACTTCGCTTGCTTCCTTGTTCCTTCCTTCAAGGCTTTCGGGACTGGTGACTCGCAAATCTCAGAAAGGCCATCCTCGCGCCACGACGGCCAGAAAAAAATTAGAAAGCAGGTTTGGCTGGTGGGCTCCCCGGTTGATGCCATTCTGAATCTACAGTTCTGTCCTCACTTGTTTCATTCTCATTCTGCTGTTTGAACTAACAATTATGTATTTTTACTATCATTTTACTACTAACTTCCCATGTGTTTTTACCAACAACCTTGTTTAAAATCGCAATTGTTTGGATAAAATTCTTATTCTTATACTAATTATTCTGTAAATGCTACCCACTCGATTTCATTTTGAGTTTCATAACTCGTTGTGTACCAAATATACTTATACTTACTTATTTAGAATAAAGTTTTTAAAATTATTGTTGGCATGTTATCTAATTATCTAAATATTTTTTAAATATTTGAAAGCGTGTATACAAAGCAATACTATAGTGACCTCAGTAATTTAAGGTTTGGTAGTCTTTCTTTACGAACGATGTATTATAGTGTAAAGCACTGTCTTGTCACTCGCTAACAAAATAGCTTATTTAGAGTAAATCGTTTTGTTTAAATTTATAGCGCAATTTGTAAACAAACGCCATTAGAGATTACACCTGAAATATACCAGCTATATTGTTCAGCTATAAATGGTAATAATCGGTATATATTTTTAGCACATTTATTTGACTAAGGAATTTAAATTGTAGTGTTTGATATTAAATTTATGCTTCTTCATTTTTCTGAAGTATTAAGGATCTATATTAACCATAAATGCTGCTTAATTTATATAAAACATTTTCTGAGATTCTGAGATTTCTGAGACAATTTCATATTAAGATATAAATATAAATGCTGCTTAAATTTTTCTTAAAAAAATAAAATTTATAAATATAAATGCTGCTTAAAAACTTTCCAAATCATTTCATCATAAAAAATATTTTTTACCCAACTATGTCACTCATCAATACATATATACTTACCTATACTTATTTGAAAATTAATTTACTGGTTGAGGAATTTATAACTATATATGTAATTATATACAAATAGCAAAATAAATATTTTTCATTTATCCTCCAAGTTGTCATTAAATTTTAAAATAGATTTTATATAGTTAGGTATAAAAGCTAATCTAAGAAGGTTCAATATAGACATATATGGACCTGCTCCACATCAAATTTTATCATTTTCTTAATTTTTGAAATTAATAAAATTTGAAATTTAGGATATTTTAATATAATATTAATGTTATATCTTTTTATCTTAGGTATCTGCTTGTCATTTTATGCATGGATGCTATTAGATTTTATAATTTAGGCTATAATGTATTTTGTTTTTATAATAATCTAAAATAGGTATTTAAAAGTACCTACCTAGACACCTCATATATCTCTACATTAGTGTAGGCAGGCCTCCCTCCCCCTCACCCCATATACCATTTTAATAATTATATTTATTTCTACCTAGATAATAATTATAGGTAGGTTACCCATATTATGTAGGTATTATGCATTTACTATAAATTAGATTTTCAATCTTCTCTAAAATGTCATAAATTTAATTGATTTTATTTAGATCAACCTATTTTTTTCTAGAGACCTTGATAGTGACGGTTTCAGCCAATTCCAGAAAACAAGAGTTTGCAATGAGCATTTTGTCTATAATGTAGGTACAATGAATCAAAAGGATAGGAGTTTTTCTCTTAGGTCAGATGGTGTTCCAACTATCATTGCTGCGATGTTAATAATTCTCCACAGAAGGTAACACCTGCAAGGAAACCAACAGCTTCTCTATCCATTATAGAACCTCGAAAAAAGAATAAGCTTACCGTGTCATTTTTTCCCTTTTCTGTAAACAATATTTCTATATTTGTCTGTCTGTTATGTTTTTTAATGAATTAAAGCATTTATTTGAATAAATATATGCACTTCAAATTGAAATAAACACTGTTGTAGCGCTTTATTATTAAATTTCTGTAGTTAAATTTAAAAATTCGTGTACTACTCATATGAGATGTAATCTACAAGTAGCACATTTCGTATTTTATAAAAGAATTAAAATAAAATGGGCATACACATTTTTTATCTTAAAATAAAATATATAATATTGGTTAGTATAATAGTAAGCAAGTATATACCAAAATTCGCACATGCATACAAAAATTTTGCAGAGTGACATCTCTGTATACGCTAGTATACTATTATTACTCTATGGTGTAAAGAACCACCCTTAAATTACTGCACTGGGGTCACTACTAGACGCTCTGATTCTGCAGGCAAATCGTCCAATACTGAACTGTGCTTAGCTGAGAATTAATGACCGACTTCTAATCACGCCTGCAGACGCCATATTTATAATTATCCCGCGATAAAATAAATATATATACATATAAATCAACATTCAACAACCATAGCTATTATAAATCTCACCTTCACCATGCTTATCAGTGAACTGGAATGCCTTTATTAGTCTGAGTGTCTCATCGACAGATCTACCAACTGGCAAATCATTGATGGTGATCTGGCGCACTATACCCTCAGGATCGATAATAAAGAGACCGCGCAGTGCAACACCTGCATCTTCAATCAATACTCCATAGTCAATGGAAATTTTCTTTGTGAAGTCGGAAAGAAGTGGATACTGCAAGTCACCCAGGCCTCCTTGCTAAAATTAAAGATTTTACAGAAATTCAACAGAAACCAAAAGAACGCACAAATAGTGAGTGTTAATAGTGAGTGTTAATAGTGAATTATTCGTTTTTGAATAAATAATAGTCAATACATTTACAGCCATACATTATTAAAGAGACATTAAGAATTATTTTTAAACAGATGACTCATTTAACAAAAGGAAAAGATAGATGTATATTAAATGTTTGAAATCAGAATTCGTTAACTAACGCATGTACGAATTTAGTAAAAAAACATGTTTTACTTTTTTTTCAAAATATTGTTTTTAGGGTAATTTGAATAAGAACATTAAGGAAAAAACTTAATAAGTTACCTTTCGGGGCATGTTAATCCATGCTAAGTGACTAAAATGTGAGTCAGTCGAGGCACCTACAACTTCAGTGTTCAATTCTTTGAATTCATTTATTCTATCACTGAAAGCAATTATTTCAGTTGGACAAACAAATGTAAAATCTAATGGATAAAAAAATAGAACTAAATATTTTCCGCGGTAGTCAGATAGTGCAATCTTTTTAAACTGCTTGTTCACAACAGCATCGCTATTAAACTCAGGTGCAGGATGCTGGACTTTAGCAGCTTGGAGTGGAAAATTTCGTGTTGAGAATTGTCTACCAAAATGAGCCAAAGATAATCCCAATCTTGATAACATCATCGACTCTAAAAAGGTAATATTGATAAAATGAAATCAACAAATTACCAATATATATTTAGATTATACATATAAACACAAAAGCAATGTTTAAAAAAGATATATACTAAAATAACAAGGGTCAATAACAGTTTTTAAACAGACACACTTTCTTGTCATCTTCCTGTATGAAAAGTTAAAATAAATAAGTGACAACCCTACTTATCAGGAAAGAATATTGTGATTACAGACATCAATATTCAAGGCAGTTGATATTACAGATACAAGGATACTGGTATTGATTCAAATTTCTCTCACAGACATAAAAGAGAGATATTGGGACATGTTTTACTTTAAAATCTCATCTTAAGAGTCAAGCAAAACCAGATAATTAATTCACTGTCTGTAGTGGCATAAAAAAATAGAAAGTTACTGCTCATTACACATTGTTAGTAAGCTGCAACTCAAATGTAGATAGAATTGATAGCAGCAAATTTGTTAGTGGATACACATCTACTTCAGGGCCGGGCCAGGCCCACAATGTTTAGATGGTGCGACACACTGAGAGGGGGCATCACAATTTTTACTATTAAATAATTTTATTATCCTTTTCCCATATAATTTTTAAAATGTAGTTTATGGGATAGGCGCCACCAATTTTTTATGGAAGGTGCTCATCTTTCCTTGAAAAACATGGTGCGACAAACGTCAACATGTTGCATGGCCCTGCCCTGTACTTGCCATAATGGCTCTAAAAATACTTTGTACATAGTATAAATAAAAACATTTTTAATTATGGCTAACAAATTTAAAAGTATTTAGTCACTTTTGAACCATGAAAAGTGCCTTAAATATGCTAACCAGGATAAAGCTCTCATAACATTTTATTCATCCCTGATTTGAATTTGCTTTATTTTAAGTAAAATAGTCAGTAAAATGATTGTCATAATTGAAGGATGATTAAAAACAGAATGTTTTGTTGATTTGGGAATTAAAATATTTCCTAATCATATATGTAATTAAAAATATCCATGTAGTAAAGTATATTTCTGAAAATAAAATTTCTAAACTATGCTTTAATGCATTACACAGTAAAACCTCTCTATATCAGATTGAAAGAAAGTGTTATAGCCGAATATTTCAACATGGGGATAGGTATTTATGTGTCAATGTTTGAGTATGAGCCTACCTATTTTGGTAAATATTGGTCCAAATCAAACTTTAGTTTTGCAGTTTTTGCATTTAAGTTCAAAATTTCATCATAGCTTGTCTCTGTTGTAGAAATAACAACTATGCCCTTAGATATATCAGCATAATCCCACTATAATGATATTGAAGAGACTATTGATATACTATGTTATATCCGATGATTCTATAACCAAGTATTACAAAACTGAACATAAATGAAGTGTAATACTATGCATATTTACATGTGTCCTTTATATATGTATACTAAATAATCTGATGGGTCTAGTAATGACCTCTCAGCCTAGACTAGGCACAATGTGTGACTAATTGGATAGATGTCAATGCACTAACAGTTTATACTAATCATTCTACTGAGTGATCATTCCTCATATATACTGATATGGGTGGAACTTACAATAGGCTGCACAATGGACTGTTCTCTGTTAGTTAGGAAATTAAGACAATACATATTTATCATTGATAGGCAAGATTATATAATAAGGAGGATAACTACACATTGTTAATTATTTAGACAAAAAGCTACAAATATAGCTTGTAATTTATTCTTTGGTCAAGTTGCTTTTAGTTGAAGAAATGTACAAGTATGGAAAACCATCTTGTTATCTTGAAAATTAAGATTATTTTTGTAAAATGAGATGAATGCAAAATTTGTAATCTTTGTGATAAGGTATAAAGAGGACCCCAGTTTTTTGTTAGGCACTAATTTTGAACAGACTAATTCTATTAGCTAAAACTAGTGACTTACATATTAATACAAATTTATATGAATTCAGCCATTTATAATTATATATATTTCAATATTTGGTACACTATAATCCGCTTATAACAGGATTGAAGGGACCGTAAGAATTTGCTTGTTATATCCGAGGTACTACAAAATTGATGTTATGTAATCATACAATGAAAACAAGCAATGTGATACATATTTTGTATCTTGGTTTATTACAAACTATAATGTACATAAAATGTTGTAAAATTACAAAACAAATGCTACACTACAGTAGCTGTAGTGCGTAAACAATTGGATCATTGAGATGGATGAAAAAAGTCACTTATTTTTTTCTGTTTTCAGCAGACGAAATGTTCAGCATACCACTCTCAATCATGCCAAGGCTCTGTACAATTTGCTCGGTGTTGACAGTGCCAGCTAGAATAGCACACTTGAAGAACGATTGAAGTTTCAACAGAGCTTGGTTTGGTTCCTGTAGAGAAACATGGGGTGGAGCAGGAGTGTCGTCAACTGCCTCCTCATCACTAGATTCAACTGTGTCATCCTGTCTGACATATTGTGCAATCTCTGCATTTGTGAATACCGGAGTAGACTCAATAGAATCATCAACTGTGGCATAGGCTTCTGGAGTAATATCAACACCTAAGAAGTTGAGGTTCCTGAGACGTTCGAAGATGTTTCCAAAGTTGTCATCTGGTGTTGGAATGGGAGTGGGTTCATTTTCCTCTGCAGTTGCTGCTGCGGCAGTGGCATTAACACTAAATCCCACTTTCCTGAAGCAGTTGGCAATAGTTGATTGAGTAACATCATTATCCCATGTTGCTCTTGCCCAACAGATGCACCGTAGCACATCAACTTGAAATGTTGCTAGCTCATCTCATCGCTGGCGGTAGTATACCTTAAAGTTTTGGATAATCCCCATGTCAAAGGCCTGTAATTGGCTGGTACAGTTGGGTGACAGAAACTGAAGATTGTTGGCCTTGAGTCGAGAGGCTAATTTGCTGGCATGAGAACTACAGTTGTCCACGATGAGTAGAATTTGGCATTTCTGACGAGAGAACCATTTGTCTAAATCAAGCATCCATTCCTCAGACAGTTGCCCAGTCATCCATGCCTTCTTGTTGGCTCTCTAGGTTACGGGAAGGCGCTGCACATTTTTGAAGCATCGTGGATTCTTTGATATTTCAATACCATAAAGGGGAGCTTCTCAGAGCCATCCATGTTACCTCCAAGGAGAAAGGTCATGCGCTCTTTGCTTCTCTTGCCGCCATAACAAGCATCCCCTTTGAATGTGTGTGCGTGGTCTGGGAGTAGTTTGAGGAAGAGACAAGAAATACAAGAAATTCTGCGCAGATAATTGAATTTTTTCTCGATTTTCTAATCTCTTAATAATTTGTCGCTTTGTATCAAGAGAGATAGCTACACGTTTGTTTGTGCTAGCCACCACAAGTGAACAGCACTGAGTGAAAACAAGCAATGAGTATAATGTGTTATGAACTCTGCACTGTTTAATGCGGTCTATTGTGATTGGCTGAATAACAACTACACTACAGTATGTAATAGATTACAAGCTGAGTGAAGAGATGAGAGCATTATTGATTATTTTAGGCTGTGTGAGTGAGATTTTACAGTGGGAAACATAGCTATACTTGTTATAAGGCAGACATAATTATGTGTTGATCATTACCCATTGTTTTAAGCTGAGTGATTGAGAGGGGAACGGGTCAACTCGTACCCAAGTCAACTCATTCCTAAATCAACTTTCACCTAAGTAACCTCCCACTAGGTGAACTTGTACACTAAAAAAGGGTTAGGGTTAGAGTTAGGATCAATTTTAGCAACTTTATTTCACGGGACCCAACCTAGAACACCAGAGAAATAATGATATTAGATACAATGTTGACATAGGAACGAGTTGACCTGAATTCATTGAAAGAAGACTTGTTATAAGCAGGGGTAATTATGTGTTGGGACCAAAAAATCTGCTTATTATAGTTGATTGCTTGTTATAAGCAAGGTTTATGTAATGTATTTTGATACAAATTTTGTTGGGACCATGGAATGTTGCTTGTTATAAGCGGATTATACTGTAGTTAGATATTTTACCTATAAATTTTTTGGTAAATCTTTTTTGTGTTTTTGTAATACAAGACATAAATATTAGCATGGCATTCACTAGTTTTAGATTGACAAACATTTGAAAGGTCTCAAATTTAGATTGGAATATGTGATCTCCAGTAGTTTCAAAGTGACATGTTATGGTCTGATTTATATGAATATTTAGACCCTAAATTTAAATATCTTTAAATGTGCTATAGATATGAGACAATTAAATAATCAATAGAATCTTGCTATAATGAACAGATTGTTGGTTGATAACTGGTCAGACTTGTCAACTAGTACTTAAATAATAAAAGTTTATAAACGTGTTTATAAAGGGTTGCCAATAGGGAATAGATCAACTGTATACATGTGAACACACAAATTCAAAAATGAATCTTTCTATAACAGTGATGTATGAACTAGATATTTATATAAATTATGGCATACCTTGTCTCTGTGGTACCATTATATCTGTGAAAATTATTGTTAGTACCTACAGGAAAGAGTTGGAACACTTCCCTTATTACTCTATGATCAGAAGTGTATGTATGAGCTCATGGTGAAAACAACATGCAAGCAAATTTCAAAATTTCATTAATGTAATAAAAAAGGCATTTACAAAATAGAACTCCTAAAAATTCGTTGAAGTCGCGTTAAAAACGAATTTGAAAACAGAAGAAATTTAAATTAGCAATTTAATTAATTTAAATACATATAAAATTTCTCCTAAAAACCCCACCTCCATAGAGTAATAAATTATTACTTATAATAAAACCTGTATTTGTTGTTGATTCACCTTACTTTTCACTTATAACCGGTGTGTGGAGAATAATAAGTAATCTAACAAAGCTAATAGTCATTCTGATGATGACTGCATTTGCGCTATCATCTTTAGTTGAGGAACGTATCTCAACTACTACTACAATATGAAAGGATTATCAACCTAACTGATTGCACCCGGTAGTCTCTGCTTCTAGGATATAATAAAAAAAGTCGTTTATTAATTGATGAATGGGAATCAGAAATAGTAGATTGAATTTGGTAAGAAATAGAAAATAATATATAAGGAAGTAGGGCGCTCAAAAACTAAAATGATTGTTAAATCTTGAACTCACGCTACTGAAATAACGTAGGACTATACAGCTCATAGGCTGCATTCTTAAAGGAACTATCTACGCCCTATGTTCAAATCTATTTAGGGATTACTACTATGTATAACAAGCGCAGGTTATTCATATACAATCCCGAAACCAGGTGCGTGGAAGATAAGGTAATTTAGAGAAAATGAAAACTCAGTTAAACAATTACTGCAGTAACGATATTCCGGAGAATACTTTAATTTATCTTATCATCACTACATTGATTATATTATGTCATACATTGAAATGAATGTGTATTAGAATAGATAAGACAAAATCCCAAAAAGATAAATATATATTTCAGTCAAATTACATAAGCATGGAGTTTTAATGAATCGAGCTGGCATTTGATGCTATCTTCGGCCATAAATCGGCACATTCTTTTGCAACAGGACCTGTGATAGCAGAACCTAAAATAAGAATAAGCTGCGTCATATAGATAATATCCACATAAGAGTATTAGATAGAGGAAGAATTACAATTAATAGTAGAAATAAACGGCCGTCTCCTGCTAACTTTTTCATAAGTGATTAGCATTTCTACTTAATGCAACAGCAAGGAAAATAATGACAGACGCGATACATAACTGCTAATTATAATTAGCAGAAATAATCATACATGATTGATAACAAATTCCCACAAAAAAAATTAAGCCGAAATTTGAAATCTTTCGAGGTTACCATGCCTGATATAGGATTTCGCTCTCAATACACACAAGTAAATACAACCACAGATGAGTCATATCACACAAAAACATATACAAAGTAAAGAGCAATATTTTAGCATGATGTCTGGACCTGAATTTTGAGGAAAATAAGGTAATTCATTCACGCAACTATGAAAACACACAATAACCAGATAAATGTCTTTGGTATTTTGCTCTCAAAATATACAAGTTAATACAACCATTGATCAGTTATATCACCAAAGTACATATACAGAGTAAAGAGCAATAATTTAGCAGGATGTCTGGACCTTAATTCTATAGGGTAAAATAAGGTAATTAAGTCACGCAAATCTTATAAAGTCAAACACACAATAACCAGATAAATATTTAGCATTTTGCTCTCAAGATATACAAATAAACACAACCACTGTTGAGTCATAACACCAAAGTACATAAAGAGCAATAATTTAGCATGATGTCTGGACCTTAATTCTATAGGGTAAAATAAGGTAATTAAGTCACGCAAATTTTATAAAGTCAAATACACAATA